>CAUYSK010026570.1:0-57940 GCA_963575035.1 Avahi laniger | reverse complement strand
AATTTGTAATCATATATATGTACAGAGTACAAAGTGATGTTACAATTTATGAGCACAATGTGGAATAATTAAGTCAAGCTAATTACCATATCTATTACCTCAAATATTTAGTTTTTGTGGTGAGAAAATTTGGAATTTACTCTCTTAGCAATTTTGAAATGCATAATATGCTATAACATTAACTATTAATATATTCACCACACCATACAATAATAGATCTCAAAAGAAAAACTTATCCCTCCTGTCTAACTGAGATGGTATTCTTTGACCATCATCTCCCCATCCTCCCCCCCGAGCCTCTATAACTACCAGTCTACTCACTGCTTCTATAAATTTAATTGTTTTAGATTCCACATATAAGTGAGAATATTTGTCTTTGTGTGCCTGGCATATTTCACTTAGCATAGTGTTCTTTGTTTCAAATGACAGAATTTTCTTCCTGTTTTAAGGCTGAATAGTATTCTATTGTGCAAATACCTGTATGCCACATTTTCTTTATCCATTCATCTGTTGTACACTTTGGTTGATTCCATGTCTTGGCAATTGTGAATAGTGCTGCAATGAACTTGAGAGTGCAGATATCTCTTTGACAAACTGATTTCAAATCTTTTGAGTAAACACTCAGAAGTGAGATTGCTGGATCATATGGTAATTCTACTTTCAGTTTTTAAAGAAACCTCCAGTTTTCCATAATGGCCATACTAATTTACATTCCCACCAACGGTGTACAAAGTTTTCCTTTTCTTCATTTCCTCTCCAACACTTGTTGTCTTTCGTCTTTTTTATAAGAGCCATTCTGACAGGAGTGAGATGATATCTCACTGTGGTTTTACTTTGCATTTTTCTAATAAGTAGCAATGTTGAGCATCTTTTCATATATCTGTTGACCATTTGAATGTCTTCTTTTGGGAAATTTATATTCAAGTACTTGGCCTATTTTCTAGTCTGATTGTCTTCTTGCTATTGAGTTGAGTACCTTATATATTTTGGATATTAATCCCTAATCAGATATATGGCTTGCAAATATTTTTTCCCATTCCACAGGTTGCTCTCTTCACATTGTTTCCTGTGCTGTGCAGAAGCTTTTCAGTTTGATGTAATTCCATTTTTGCTTTTGTTGCCTGCATTTTTGGGATCAGACCCAAAAGCTCATTGCCCAGACAAATGTCATGTAGTTTTGCCCCTATGTTTTCTCCTAGTAGTTTTACAGTTTCAGGTCTTATGTTTTAAGTCTTTAATAAATTTTGAGTTGATTTTTGTATATTGTGTGAGATAAAGGACCAATCTTACTCTTCTGCCTGTAGATGTCCAGTTTTCCTAACACCTTTTATTGAAGAGACTATCCTTTTCCCACTATGTATTCTTAGCACCTTTGTCAAAAATTAGTTGAACATACATTAGTGGGTTTATATCTGGGCTCCCTATTCTGTTTCATTGGTCAATGTGTCTATTTTTATGCCAGTACCATGCTGTTTTAATTACTATAACTTCGTGGTATAGTTTGAAATCAGGTAGTATGATACCTCCAGCTTTGTTCTTTTTGTTCATGATTGCCTTGGCCATTCTGGATTTTTTGTGGTTCTGTATAAATTTTTTTTGCCATTTTGTTGCTTGTGCTTTATTCCTGGAGACCCAAGTGTCTGTCCAGTTGATATGAATAGCAATTCAGAACCCTCATACATTACTAGTGAGATTGCGAAATGGTGTAGCCACTTTGGAAAACTATTTGTTAGTTCCTCAAAATGTTAAATGGAGTTGCAATATGATCCAGTATTCTACTTCTAAGTATACATACAAGGGAAATGAAAGCTCATATCCACACAAAAATCTGAACGTGAATGTTCATAATAGCATTATTCATAATAGCCCAAGAGTGGGAACAAACCAAATATCCATCAACTAATGAGTGAATAAACAAAATATGGTATATCTGTACAATAGAATATCATTTGGCCATAAAAAGATACATGATACATGCCACAACATGGATGAAGCTTAAAAAACAT
Organism: Avahi laniger; assembly: GCA_963575035.1. NCBI lineage: Eukaryota > Metazoa > Chordata > Mammalia > Primates > Indriidae > Avahi > Avahi laniger. Next base: position 55,934 of record CAUYSK010026570.1, on the reverse strand, counting down.
CATGCTAAGTGAAAGAAACCAGTCACAAAAAACCACATATTATTAGTATATAATTCCATATATATGACATGTGCAGAATAGACAAATCCATAGAGACAGAAAGTAGACTAGTGGTTTCCTAGGGTTGGAGGGTTGAGGAGAAATGGAGAATGACTACTGTGAATATTGGGTTATTTATTGAGGTGATGAAAATGTTCTAAAATGGACTGTGGTGGGGATTGCACTACTCTGAATTAAACACTTTAAATGGGTGGATTGTTTGGTATGTAACTTATACCTCAATAATGCTGTTTTCAAAAAAATATATAAATAATTGTAAAAAGCATTTCCAAACTATAAACTCCTGCTCACTCTAGCTTAAGACAACAGTTAGCAATCTTTAGATTTATAGAATCACTTGGCAGTCTTGTCATATACCGCAGGTGCTAATTCAGTACCTCTAGGATGGGGCCTAATGTTCGGCATTTCTAGCAAGTTCCCAGGTGGGTTGTTTTTTTTTTTTTTTTTTTTGAGATAGTCTCACTTTGTCAGTCTAGCTCACAGCAACCTCAAACTCCTGGGCTCAAGCAATCCTCCTGCCTCAGCCTCCTGAGTAGCTGGGACTACAGGTACACACCACAACGCCTGGCTAATTTTTTCTATTTTTAGTAGAGACAGGGGTCTTGCTCTTGCTCAGGCTGGTCTCGAACTTGTGAGCGCAAGCAATCTTTCCACCTTGGCCTCCCAGAATGCTAGGATTACAGGTGTGAGCCACAGCACCCTGACAGCAGGTGATGCTGATACTGCTTGTCCAAGAACCACACTTAGAGTTGCAAAGGACATTTCAGAAATTTCCTTTGAGGATGGTGTTCCAAAATCTCAGCAATAAGAGGAAAATCTCGGAGCAGGGAACTGGTCAATAGAAAAAGTTCCCAGTTATTTTTTATGTGCTCTTTCAGTTGAAAATGCCATTTATCAGAGGTTTAAAAACTGCTAGATAAAAATTTCATCAGAATCACCTGGGAAGATGGAGCTGGGGTGAAGACAAGAGAGGTGCCTGGGCCACAAAATTTAAGGTTTTTATATCAAGGATCTGTCCCTGGATGGTCTTATTAGGTGGGTACTTTGGGTTTTCTCTCTTGGAGGAAATAAGATGTGTATCTTCTATGTGTTTTGGAATTAGTATTCTTGAAAAGAACCCCTTCCAAACTCTGCAGGTGACTCTGATGTTCAGTTAGATTTGGAGACCACCAATCTAGATCTCTTTGCTTCCATCTTGATCTTAAATTTTTTGATATATATATATATGTTCCTTAATCCAAATAAAATATTTACTCAGAGTTTTCTATATACCAGACACAATTTGGAGTCCTCTATATATAAATTAAGCTCAGAACATGCTCTCTCCAACCTTAAGGTCTAACAGTGGAGACTCATACGTAAACCTATGTTATTATACAATAAGTGAAAATGCTCTACTAGAGGTGCATACTTGTTTCCACTTGCTCTTAATTTCCTAGATCCTTGAAGGAGAGAACATCTTCCCACTGAGCTCTAACTGAATCTACTGTGCCTTAGATCAAAGCTATCACTTATAGCCACCTAAAAGCCAATCTTTTCTGGATTTGGCCTACAGATGAGTTTCCCTCTTGGTTATGGGGCCTCAGAATTTGTAGATGCCCTTTGAGATAATTTGAGCCTGTCATCTTAATTAGGACTTTTTAATTTTCCCTCAGATCTTTTTTTTCCCCTTCAACTTACAGGCACTATAAAAGGATCCTATTTCTTTTAAATGTCTCTTCCTTCATTTCCAATGCAATGCTCATATCTTTATACCCTACATCGAGATCATGGTTTTTTTCCTCCTACATGTGCATTTAATAATATATCTTCATTTAATTATAGCTCATGCCCACCAGCTAAGGATATGCTGACATACCCCACCAAAATCACAACATCCCTGTGGGAAGAGGAGGGGGTAGAAAGGTTTTCATTAAAATGGATTATCCACTGCTGCAACACACAGTACTACTTCATACTACTCTTCATCTCCAAGGTATAGATATGAAAAAGCAGACCAGTAACTTTTTGAGAGCAGTAGTTGATCAGTTATTTTCTGAATTTTCTCATGAATAATTGTTCTCTAAAATACATTCTTTTCATCAATTAATACTTTTAATAATAGTAATAATTAATTTGATGACAATTTTGTTTAATCTGAAAGCATTCCATAGAAGACAAAGGGTAGGATGTCCTAAAAGTTAGAATAAAATGTTATGGAAGAAAATTATGCCACTGGGAAAACTTTATCCATTAACTTTTATTTGTCTTATAGTTAGGAAAAGGCTCATTTTTCACTATGAGAGGGAACACACTTCAGTACAGTCATTTCTTGGGAAGCCTCTTTAGTGGGAAGCATGATTGGATTACAGTGATGTGTAAGCTAGTTCCCCTAACCTGAGGGAACTCTGTTTGATAGAGGAAAGAGGCACATAAGCAGATGATGACATAATATGGGGTGTGCTGCGGTCAAGCAGGACAGCCTTCTATGGGAGTTCATGAGGGGGGTCTCTTAATCTGTGTATTAAGAGAGTGAGCATCTTTGAGATCTAAAATAAAAACAGCTAACACTCACTCAGTGCTTGCTGCTTGCCAGGCACTCTTTAAGCATGTGGCACATATTAGCACATTTAATCTTCACCAAAGACCCACAGGGAAGATACTATTACCCGTGCTATCAAATGAAGCTTTTAAAAAGGTTAGTGACTTGCCCAAAATCACACAGCTCTGCAGATGCCGGGTTGGGATCCAGAGTAAGGACATTAGATATAATATTAATAATAGTTCCTCAAATATGTCCACATCTTAATCCCCAGGACCTAAAGGGGAATTAAGAGTTGCAGATGGAATTATTAATAAGATTGCTAATCAGTCAGCCTCAAGTAGAGACATTAGCCTGGATTATCCAGGTGGGCCCAATGCAATCACAGGGTCCCTAGAAGTACAAGAGGGAAGCAGAAGAAGCAGAGGGAGATACAAACTACAGAAAACAGGGAGAGATGCAACATTGCTGATTGCTGGCTTTGAAGACGGAGAAAGCGGCCCAAGAGTCCAGGAATGGACATGGCCTCTAGAAGTGCAAAAAAACAAAGAAATAGGTTTTGCCCTGTAGCCTCCAGAAAAGGAAACAGCCTTGCCAATATGTTTATTTCATCCTAGTGAGACCCATCTCAGACTTCTGACCTTCAGAAAAGTAAGATAATAAATTTGTGTTGTTTTAAGCCAAAAAGTTTGTGGTCATTTGTTACAGCAGCAATAGGAAACTAATACACAAGCCCAGGTCTTTCTCATTCCAGAGGGCAAGGCCTTGATTCCACCCTCTTCCTGAGTTTTAAGTTAGAGGAAGGTAAGCCAATGTATAGCTTGGTACATCTGTCCCTGAACTCCTTACCTTATTCCTATCCATACCCACAGGCACCACCAGCCTTCCTCCCCTCACACATCTTCCCATCCCTTTGGCATTTCTCAGAATATCTTTGATTCATCCACAAACTGAAAGAATTCAAGGTGTCCTGATTTTCTCCCAGAACATTGCCAAAAATGTCAAAAAGAATTCTAAGCAGAAGACATGATCAGAAGGAGACAGTACTTTCATTAAACACCATGACAACTATCAACCAGGCTATCACCCATCACACCTGTTCCTGCAACTTGAGAAGCATGTGGGAGGAAGCCTAAGGACTTAGAGGCCTTGACAAGAGGCAGAGGTTTGCTGCACTCAGTCATGCCCTCAAAACACACTTGGTCTGGTTCTAGCCAAGACATTCTAAAGAGAGAAGAACACCTCACATATTCAGGCAGCTGCCTTGCCCACAGCTCCCAAGAACCAGCAAAAGGGAGAATCCAGCCCAGGACTGTAGGAAGTCATTCCCACCGTTTGCTGTGGAGCTGCCAGGGACCATGACAGCAAGTGAAGCGGGAGGCTTTCTTCTCGCTGCTTACACGGGCACCAGCCCCCTGATCATTTTAACATCTTTAGTGTTCGTCTCACAGCCTTCAAAACATTCTCTAGGTCTTGTCATGTGGCACCCAGAACAAAGTGCAGGCTTCTGGGAAGATCCTTCTGACGGGCAGCTGAAGGCCCCAGGCACCACACTGGAGGCCACAGCGCTGTGCTGTAGTCTCGAGAGCTACCTGTTAAGCAGTCAGGAATCTTGTGAGCTGCTGGCAGCATTTACACAACAGGAAAGGACAAATGCTACAACTAGGACTTCTCCTCTCCCTCTTCCTGTCCCCATATCTGGTTTATCAGGACGCCACTGGGTAACACTAGCTGTATGCATTTTGCACATTGTGTTTATTTACTTTTGAAAGCCAGCACCACAGATAAGACTGCCATTCAGATTGCAGGCCATGAGGACCTAAATAAAGGACAGTAGACCACCAAGAAAAATAGAGCTTCTAAGCCCAAGTACTGACTCTGACAAGTCCTTAAATCACCAAGAGAGGGAAAGTTCAAGTACCAAATATCTATATTATAATGAGGATAAAAACATAATGTGTTACATTGGAAGGGCAGACACTCTCACTGGGGTTCAGAGGAAAGAAAGGACATTTGGTTAAGATCAGTCTTCGTGAAAGAATCAGTTGGGCCTTTATTCCTTGTTTTACCAATAACTACTGAGTACCTCCTATGTGCTGAATCCTATGCAAGTTTCTACAGGGGATTCAAAGATGAATCCACATGTGGGTTCTCTAAAAAATGCCTGCTGGGTTCTGGGACAGTATGCTAAATTTTAAGAGTGAATTGAAATAAATGGAGTAATTATTCTCTACTGCATTCTGAATATTATGAGCTACATTCAAAAAGGTAATTTTAAAATTCAAAGTACCCTTATCAGCTCTGATATTTTTATGTTGCATTTTGTCTCTAATAGGTTTGGGGTTTGCTAGTAATTTCTTTCAAATCAAAAAGAGAATCCATGCCCTTCTTTCTTACCCTGTGATTCAAATATATACTAATTTCTTCACAGATCACATATTTTATTTCCATTTAAAGGGCACCCCTACATAAACCTTTATCTTGTCATGGCCTGATCAAGGGACTTTTCATTTTATCTTTACTGGTATTATCTTTACTAGTAAGAACTTTAGATCCACAAAGACTCAGAAACTTTGCTATTGATTAATCTTTGCCTGGTATTAGAGGTTGAATCCCCGACATAACAAATTCCAGGATGAAATTAAAATTGTATGGTAATAAGTCCCATCCACCTAGAAGCCCATTTATTGCAAGAAATTCTAATAAACTAAATAAGTTGGAGTTCAGTTACAATGTGATTTGGTCAATATTTTTCATGTCTTAGTGGAAATTACGGAAGTAAATTACGGAAGGGTCTGACAGCAATACAGACTTTAGGATTAAAAATCACAGAGGGTTTCTTATCCCATCAAGCTACACAGTCTCTACTGCTGGTGCTGCCATTCATGTTAGGATGCCTTCGTTTCTGGTTCTAGTAACAGTAAGAAGTGCAGCAATGGACTCATGCCCATGAGAGCTATATATACCATCACCCACAAAGCACCTGGCTTAATGGTCTGCTGAAAACTCAATTATGGCAACAGCTGGGAGACAACACTCTGAATGGATAAGACGGGATGCAGTTAGGCTTTAAGTTAACAAAGAATATAAATATATAAGCAGAATATACAGGTCCAGTAATCAAGAGGCAGAAATGAGAGTAGTTTCTCATACTATTACATCTAAGAACCCAATTAAATAAATTTTTCTACCCATCCTTGCAACTGTGAATTCTGCGGATTTGGAGGTCTCGGTTCTTAAGAGACAAATGCTTCCACCAGAAGACACAACAAAAGTTCCATTGAATTGGAAGTATAAATACTACCTGGCCATTCTGGGTTCCTTGTGCCCCTGAACAAATGAGCAACGAATAGGGTTACTCTTCTGGCTAGCTGGCATGATCTAGCCCAACTACAAAGGGGAAATAGGAATTACTGCTGAAAAATGAGGATGAGGAAGATTATGTCTGGAACCCAAAGACATTTCTTGATATTCTCACATCCAAGAGTAAAAGTTAATAAAAATTTAAACAATAACAATAACAAAAACAAGGCTACTAAAGATGCAAATTCTTCAGGAATGAAGGCGTGAATAACCCCATCAGGTAAATAACTGACCAGTGAGATTCTGGCTGAAGCAAAGAAAATATGGAATAATAGTGGAAGAAGAAAGATCAACAGCCTCCTTGTGACCATTTATAGACATGAAGACTCTAACGGTTATGCATATTTCCCCTCTTGTTTATCATACGTATTTTATGTGTACATGTGTATGTATATATGTGTTTGTATGTGTACATGTGTGTATATATAGTAGTATGTATACTAATATAATATATAATATAAAATTGGTATATATGCTAATTGTTTAATTATTAATATATATAATTATTAGTACATTTATTTGTAATTTCTTCTACTCTCCTCTTTTCCCTTATTATTGTATACAAGAACTGATGATGGTGGTTAACATTATGATTCACCCTTACGTAACAAAATATTAAGATGGTACTGCGACTGAATTTAAATAGTCCAGAGATATCTACCATTATCGTCTCATAGAGATGGACTCACCGACTTTTGGAAATTTTTGTTTCTTTATTTTGGGGAGAGGGTAAGAAACGGTTTTGGTCATATAAAAATGTGTTGCATTTTGTTAAGTGTTAGCAGACATTTAAACATATGTAGAAGAGTGGTTATGAAAGGGGGTGAGCTGTGTCACTTATTAAACTCTCGTCTCTCAATTTCGACTCTTTATATTGTGTCAAAGGGGTGAGCTGTGAGCTGTGTCACTTATTAAAGGGGTGAGCTGTGTCACTTATTAAACTCTTGTCTCTCGATTTCAACTCACTCTTTATACTCTATTGCTGGAGACTACAACATTCCTCTTTCATTCATTAATAGAATGAACAAGTAGATAGAACTTCATCAAGGATATAGAGGTCCTAAATTACGCTATTGACTTGACCTCATTGACATCATTAGAGCACTTCACCCAACAGCAACAAAATACATATTCTTTCCAAGTTCATATGGAACATTAACCACAATAGACCATATTCTAGGCCATAAAACAGACTTTAGAATCTTTAATGGAATTGAAACTATATAAAATATATTTTCTAAGCATAACAAAACTAAACTAGAAATGAATAACAGAAAGATATCTGGAAAAGCCCTAAATATATGGAAATTAAGTCCCCAAATATTTGGAAATTAAACAAAATATTTATAAATTAACTATTGGCTCAAGAAGTTTCAAGGGAAGTTAGAAATATTTTGAGAGAGGGGTATTAATATCTCTGACTATAATTGTGAACTTGTCTGTTTTTCCTTAGAGTTCTATCAGATATTTTGCTGCATGTATTTTGAAGCTCTGTTACTAGGTGTATAAACATTTAAGATGATTATGTTCCTAATTAATTGACCAGTTCATAATGATGAAATAATCCTCATTACCCCTGATGATAGTCTTTGCTCTGAAATCTACTTCGTCTAATATTAATGTGGTCACTCCAGCTTTCTTTGATTAGTATTAGCATGATATATTTTTTTGCTTTTTATTTTTAACATACTTGTATCATTGTATTTAAATTTGGTTTCTTGTAAACAGGGTACTATTGAGTTTTGCCTTTTTATACAGTCTAACAATCTCTGCCTTTTAATTAGAGTATTTAGACCATTTACATTTAATATGATTACAGATATATGTGGGTTTAAATCTACCATTTTGTTATTTGTGTATTATTTGTCAACTTGGTTCTTGTTTTCTTCTTTGTTTTCTGCCTTTTGTTTAATTAATTATTTTTCATGAGTCCATTTTTATCTTCTTTGTTGACTCATTAGCTATACTTTTCTTTTTATTATTCTTATTGCTTTAGTGCTTTTAGTGATCGCTTTATTGTGTTACTGATTGCTTTTTTAGTGATGACTTTATCATAGAAATAATATATCTTCAAGTAATAATAGTGATAATATATCCTCAAGTAATAATATACCACTTCACATATAGTATAATGTTACAACCATATGGTTCTATTTTCCCTTTCCCAGCCTTTGTGCTACTATTTTTATGTATTTTTCTTCTACATGTATTATAAACTCCACAATCTAATAACATTATTTTTGTTTTAAATAGTCTATTATATTTTAAGAAATTATAAAAATAAGAAAAATGTTTTATATTTACCCATATATTTTCCATTTTTGGTGCTCTTCATTCCTTTAAATAGATCCAGATTTCCATTTGTTATCATTTGCTTTCTACCTGAAGTACTTCCTTTAACATTTTATGTAGTAAGCATCTGCTGTTGATAAATTCTTTCAAAGCTTATGTGTCTGAAAAAGTCTTTATTTCACCTTCATTGTTGACATTTATTTTTGCTGAAACAATAGAATTTTATTGTCAAAACTGTTGATAGTTCTTTCTTTTAATACTTTAAAGATGCTCCACTGTCTTCTGACTTGCATTATTTCCAATAAGAAGTCTGCTCTCATTCTTATCTTGTTCTTCTATCCATTATGTGTCTTTGTTCTCTGGTTAATTTTAAAGTATTTCTCTTTATAACTGCTTTGAATCAATTTGATTAAGATGTACCATCAAGTAGTTTTCCTCAGATTTCTTATGCTTAAGGTTTATTCATTTTCTTCAGGCTGTGGGTTTGTTTCTTTTTCATCAAATTTAAAAAATGTTTAACCATTATTTCTTCAAATATTTTACATACACACTCACGTACATCTACTTTAGGGACTCAAAATACACATGTATTAGGCTATTTAACGTAATCCCACAATTCGTTGATGTTCTGTTCTCGCTCTCTCTCTCTCTCTTTTTTTAGTGTTTTTTTCTGTGTTTTATTTTGAATATTTTCTATTGTTATGTCCTCAAGTTCAGTATCTTTTCTTCTGCAGTATCCAATCTGCTGTTAATCCCATTCAGTGTACTTTTCATCTCTAAAATTTTACTTTTGGTCTTCTTATATTTTCCATGTCTCTCCTTGACATGAATATTCTTTTCTCTATATTCTTGAACATATTAGAATATACTTATAATGATTGCTTCAATTTCTTTGTCTACTAATTCTATTATCTGCATCATTTCTAGATCTGTTTATATAGATTAATTTTTATCCTCAGTATGAGTTGTATTTTTCTGCTTCTTTGCATACCTGATAATTTTTATTGGATGCCAGACATAGTGAATTTTACTATTTTGGGTGCTAGATATCTTTAAATTCCTTTAAATATTCTGGAGCTTTATTTTGGGATGGAATTAAATAACTCAGTAACAGTTTGATCCTTTTAAGCTTTTTCTGGCAGAACAAAACTGGTCTTCAGGCCTAATTTTTTCCCCTTCCCCTCTACTGAAGTTAAAGTGTTTGACTACTTTGCCCAACGCCCTGTATATCACAAGATTTGTCCATAGTTCATGTTGGAGCAACATGAACTATTCTCACCTCTATGTGAGCTCTGGAAATTGTTCCACCTATTTTTTTGCTGGTATTTCTTTCCCCAGCCTCATTTTCCTCACAGCCATGCTTTAAACAGTACTCAAGGGGGACTCCATAAATCTCTTGAGTTCTTCTTCTGCATGCTGCCTTAAAAATTCTAGCCACATTTACCACCCCACACCCAAAATTTCAACTCTGTCTCTTCAACTTGGGGAAACCATGAAGCTCTACTTGGGTTCCTCCTCCTTGAACTTTGGTCTGAAGACTCTCCCTGCAGTAAGCTGGGGTAGTACGTAGGCTCACTGGTGATCACCCTCCTTGTGCTTCTCTTTGGTGATCACTCTCCTGTGCTCCCTGTTGTTCTATGTCTGAAAAACTGTTATTTCATATATTTTTGCTTGTTTTTTTAGATGATTGAGGCAACAGGGTAAATCCAATCTCTGTCACTTGACCATTGCCAGAAGTGGGAGTCTTGTTTATTATCTTAAACTGAAAAATACTTGCATATGGTTAAAAAAAAAATCAGATAATACAGAAGGGAATATGTTGAAAAGTAAGTCTTCCTTGCACCTCCTACCATGAGTGCTCCTAATTCCTTTGTCCCTCCCTTTTCAGATGCAGTAACACCAGTTTCTTATAAAGTGTTCCAGAAATATCCTATGCATGTATTAGCATATGTATGAGAGAATACTGCACACAGCATTCTGTAGCCCCACTTTGTTATGCTTAACAATATGTCTGCAAATGTTTCCATATGAGTGCAGATAGTTCTATTTTTTTGTTTTTTTATGGCTGCAGAATTTTTCATTGTATGCCTGTAATATGGTTTATTTAACTAGTTCCCGATTAATGGATATTTAAATGAGTTTTCAGCCCTTTGCTATTATAAGCAATGGTGTAATGAACATTTTTGTATGTATGTCTTTGGGCACATATAGGACAATACCTTCTATTAGTCCTTCTGGAATGCTGTAACAAAATACCATAGACTGGGTAGTTTATAAACAACAGAAATTTACTTCTTACAGTTCTGGATACTGGGAAGTCTGAGATCAAAGCGCTGTCAAATTTGGTGGCTAGTGAGGACCAGCTTCCTGGTTCACTGATGGCATCTTCTTGCTATGTCCTTTTATGATGGAAAGGGCAAGAGGTCTCTCTGGAGTTCCTTTTATAAATTTTTAATCCCATTCATGAGGGCTCCATCCTCATGACCTAATCACTTCTCAAAAGACCCATCTCTTAATGCCGTCACTTTGGGGATTAGGATTTTAGCATATCAATTTGGCAGGGGAGGAGGACATAAACATTCAGATCATAGTATATCTGTAGGATAAATTCACAGAATTAAAATTGCTGGATCAAAAGGATTATGCACTTTAAAAATAGGGTAAGTGTAGTTAAAATTGCCCTCAAAAAAGACCGTACAAATTTACATTCCCATCAACAATGTTATGAGAGAGGAACTATTTAGTTTAAATGTTGCAGGAAATAGGAAACAGGAATAGTAAAGGTCTGAGTAATGACAGGATGAACTCAGTTTCCACAAAGCTCAGAAAGTAGGAAAAAGACAGAGAAAGGAAATGTTGAACTTCAGATTGTGTGATTTAAATCAGGTTACATTTATGACATGCAATATATCCATGTAACAAAACTGCGCTTGTACCGCTTAAATTTATACACTTTTTAAAAATAATAATAGTAGACAATTTTTTTCCTTATAAGTTTTAAAAACATGCATGACTGTTGTAAGCAAAAATTATAACACTATCTGGTGGGGTTTTCAATGAATGTATATTAATACATATGAAAATTATAACATAAAGAGTGAAGAATAAAGGGGTCTATAAGGTTCAAAAGCCTCTATATTTTACTTTAAGTGATAAAATAATAACTCTTATTAGACCACAAAAGGTTAAGAATATATATTGTAATTCCTAGAGCAAGCAGTTAAAAAAATGGTACAAAAGATATAGTGAAAAAGCCAATACATAATTTAAATGGAATTCTAAAAACTTTCAAAAACTCCAAAAGAAGGCAGAAAGGGGCAATGGAGAAACAGAAAACAAATAATAAAATGGTAGAACTAAACTCAACTACATCAGTAATTATAATAAATGCAAATTGCTTAAACAAACTAATTTAAAAAAGAAAAATTAGCAGGTTGGATAAAAAATAAAAACTAACTACATGTCCTTTACTAGGAACTCATTTTAATATAATGATGTAGATATATTACGAGTGAAGGATGGAGCATTTTTAGCTCTCACGTGTAAAGAACTTGGAAGTCATCACTCCTGCCTTTACAACAAGAAAAAAAATGGAACAAACTGAAAATCAATGACCCTTTTTGGACTCTTTGAAGAACTGAGGTTGCAGGGCAAACCATCATCCCAAAATCAAGAGACAGAAGCAAATTACAGCCGAAATCACCTCACCAAAAGCAGAAGCTGCTGGAGACAGAAGTGGGGAAAAGATTTTACTGGAGCCTTATCTGACCTGGGATAGGGCAGTCACTCAACTACAGCCCTGTGGTCTTTTCTCACTGAAGGGGAGAGGGGAAAGCCAAGACACTTTTGAAGGCCATAGCCCACGGACACAGGACACAAAGACTGAGATTTAATCATAAAATTATTGGAGCTAGGCACAGTGGCTCATGTCTGTATCCCCAGCTACTTGGAAGCCTGAGACAGGAGGATCGCTTGAGCCCGGGAGTTCAAGTCCAGCCTGAGCAACATAGCAAGACCCTGTCTCAAAAAAAAACAAAAGGTTATAGAATGCCTGCTGTCCTCACACTTTACCCCCTTATCAACAGGGTTCCAGTAAAATAAGAGTGGATTATAGTTGTTGAAAGACCTGCAAGGTAAAGATTTGTACAGAGAAGGGGTTCTTTAGGAGATCTGAAGACAACAGTGGAGACAAAAACAAGGACACTAGAAGAAATTGAAGTCTCTGGTCCTTACAGATTCAGCAAACATTAACATAAAACCTCACATTAAAACTTATTGTCCTGAGATCCTATTACCCAATACATCATGTCTGGCTTCCAACAAAAATGTGCAAGGCATGCTAAAATGCAAGAAAAAACATTCGAAGCAAGCTTCAGAACAAGATTCAGATAATGTGTCGGCACGGTTCATTTCTCTGAGGCCTCTCTTCTTGGTTTATAGATGGCCATCTTCTTTTCATATCTTCACCTGGTTTTCCTTCTACGTGTGTCTGTGTCCAAATCGCTTTCTATAAGGACACCGATCATATTGGATCAGGGCCCGCCCTAATGGCTTTGTTTAACCTTAAGTATCTCTTTATCACCAAACACAGTCACATTCTGAGGTAACAGGGGTTACAACATGCACATATGAATTTTGGAGGGACACAGTTCAGCCAATAACAAGGGACATCCTACAAAATGCCTGTCCAGTCCTCCTCAAAACTTCCAAGCTTATCAAAAACAAGAAAAGGAATTTGTCATAGGCGAGAGGAACCTAAGGAGATGTGGCAACTACATGTAACAGGATATCCTAATGAGATTTTGGAACCAAAAGAGGACATTAGGCAAAAACTAAGGCTATCTGAATAAATTGTAAACTTTTGTTAATAATGTGTCAGTACTGGTTTATTAATTGTGACAAATGAAGATGTTAATAATAAGGGAACTGTGGGTGAGGGATACATGTGAAGTATCTGTACTATCTTCTCAATTTTTCTGTAAATCTAAAACTGTTCTAAAAACTATATTTTTTAAAAAAGTAAAGAATGGAAAAAGATGTACCATGGTGGAAATATTTGCAAAGGGCTTGTATCTAGAACTGTTACACTTCAATAAAAAGAAACTTCATTAAAAATATGGATAGAACAGCTGGATAGGCATTTCACCAAAGGAGATATATGTAAGGTAAATAAGATACAAGATACTTGATATCATTAGTTATTACAGAAATGCAAACCAAAATCACACATGAGATACAACTACATACCCATTAAAATGGCTAAAATTAATAATATTGAATATATCAAATGTTGTTGAGGATATAGATCAAACTGAACTCTCATTCATTGCTGGTAGGGATTATAAAATGATATAACTGTTTTGACAACAATTTGATAATTTCTTAAAATGTTAAATGTATACCAGTTATGTGACCCAGACTTTTTATTCCAAAGTATTTATCCAAGAAAAATGAAAGCACGTGTCTACACAAGGACTTATACATGAATGTTCATAGCAGTTTTACATGTAATATCCAAAAACTCAGAATAACCCAAGTGTCTATCAACAGGTGAATGGATAAATTATGATATACTCACACAATGGAACTCCACAGTAAAAACAGGCTACTGATACATGCATGCAACCTAGATGAATCTCAAAATCATTATACTGAGTGAAAGAAAGCACACCATCAAAAAAAATGGGCATATTTATATAAAATACTAGAAAATGAAAACTAATCTGTCATGGCAGAAAGAAGACCAATGTTTGCCTGGAGATGGATGGGAGGAGCAGGAAAGAGGAACCATAAAAAGGAACGAGAAGATTTTGGAAGATGATGAATATGTTCACCACTCTAATTGAGATGATGATTTCACAGGTGTATAAATACGTCAAAACGTCTCAAACTGCACACTTTGAATAGGTGCAGCTTATTGTAAATCAACTATGTCTTATTAAAGCTGTTAAAAGGTTTACTAATAAAAAATCATATTTGGAAAAAATAATAAACTAACTAAATAAATAGATGTCTAGTATCTAATTAGCAAGATCCTTCAAAATATGACTCCCAGCAAGATCTACCTTCACCACGTGGCTTTCCTTCCCAACACATGAGTCTCCCCAAACATTCCTGGTAGCCCTGCTTCTGTACCCTGACCCTCACTCTTTCCCTCCCGTTGTCCCTCCATCTATCCAGATCTCTCATCTCAAAACATCCAGGTGTCACTTCAGCTCACTCACTCTGAAATGTCAATAATTCTCAAAGCTAGTCTCTCACATTATACAGTATAACTACTCCTTATCTTGTACTGAGATTTAGATATAGTGAATGCTCAATATTCACTGAATGGAAAAATGATTTTGAATCATCAGTTGCATGAGTATTAATCTTACTTTTTTATTAGATCATCAACTCTTTGGGAGTGAAAGACATAAACTATTTTCCTGTATAAGAAGACTCCACGTTGTAAGTATGTTAAATCGTCCCAGGTTCAATGCGATCCCTAGATCCTCTAGATCTAACTAGAACGTTTCTGGTAACAAGGATTTCTCTTTTTACTCAGAAACTGATATCAATGGAACTGGATTTCTGAAACTAGGTTCTTAAATGGAGAAAGGATTAGAGCGTGGAAAAACTGGGAGCAAGGAGGCTACTCGGAAGTATGAAACAGCTAAGAAAAAGACTGCAAAGACTCAAAATACAGCAATGGCAGCAGGAATAGGAATAAGAAAGTGAATTCGGAGATATTCAGAAGCTCTGAGAATAAATGGTGGATAGAAGGGGAAAAGGAAGTCTCAAGGACAGCAGCTGAGGACACAACCCAAGAATAAGAGGTTCGGGGGGGAAGACAATGATTTCCCCTTTGGACATGTCAAATCCGAGGCGCCTGCAGTCTTCTGATTTCAAGATTGTTCCTTTTTAAGCACTAAAGGAGGCAAGAAAAGCTTCAAAAGCTTCATCTTTCTCTGTTGCACCCCTCTTAATAAAAGGATTTGTTCTGTAAAATTTGCATTCGGTCAAAAGGCCTCACTTAAGGACCTAAAAGCCACATTTCACCTTAAGGCTGTGGGTCCCCCACCCCTTGGTATTTTTCTCACTGGACTATAAACTTCTTAAAGTCTGTATTAGTTGTTTATTCCTCTATGATAAAGTAACCCAAAGCTCAGCAGCTTAAAACAACAAGCATTTATTATGGCACACAGTTACAGGAATCCAAGAGCAATTCATCTGGTGGTTCCGGCTCAGGGTCTCTCGTGAAGTTACAGTCAAGCATCAGACCTGAAGACGTGACTGGGGTGGAAGGTCTTGCTTCCAAGCTCTCTCACGCACTGGTGGAAGGAGGCTGTGTTTCCTCACCATGTGGAGCTCCCCACAGGGCTGCTCGTGCCTGCCTCTCCCCAGAGTGAGTGATCTAAGAGAGTGTGCAACGGAGAGGGAAGCCGCAGTGTCTGTTATACCCCACCCTCGAAAGTGGCATGCTTTTACTTCTGCCATATCCTGTTGACTCCACAGACCAACCCTGGTCCATTGTGGGAGGGGCTGCACGAGGCCCAAATCTGTCTTAAAGACAAATGCATCCTAGCACAGTGCCTGACATGGTGAGCACTTAACTTATCAAATGGATATTTGTGTCAGGAACTCTGAAGAAAAAGTCTGAGGTGAAGTTTCAGATTCCAAAGGAGACAGCAAATAAACAATGGACGTGACTGTGGCAGTAGGTGAGACACCCCAGAGGGAACACACAGAGTGAAAGTACGTGAACTGAGGCTAGAATCTGGGGTTGCAGGTGCTGAAAGGGTGAGCTGACAGAGAAGAGGGAGCTGAAGGGCCTGGAACAGCCCAGCCGCAGACTAGGCTCCACATCGGAAGGGGAGAGTGGGACAGGTGCAAAGGGAGGAGAGAGGTCCGCATAGGAGGAGGTGGTCAGGAGCCTCAGGTGCTGCAGACAGACCAAATAAGATGAGGCCTGTGAAGAGCTGATTTGCCCAAGGGCCTTCCAGTGGAGTGGTTAGGGCAGAATTTGGATTATGTTGGATTAAGAAGTAAGTGAGAAATTACAGAGAGTGGATGTAGGCAAAATTTAGCAGCAAAGTGAGGGGATAAAGAGATGGAGAAAGCAAAGGAACTGGCCTTTACCAAGAGCTTCCTGTGGGCTAAGAGGTTTGCTAGGTTCTATACATGCATTATTGCGTCCGTACAGGAACCCTGGGAGGTACTATTAGCCTCATTTCATAGATGGAGAAACTGAGGCTTAGAAAGATTAAGAAATTTACTAAGGCACACAGCTAGTAAGATCAGCAGGGCAGTAGCTTGATGAGAAGGCAACACAGGCAAAACAATACACAACACAGATTGTTTTGGCCACTCAGCCTCTACCTCCCCGCTTCTTCTGGTAACAATCCTGAAATCATTGCTATGGAGACACTACACCTTCTTTTCTTTCATCCCATACATTTCAAGTGGGCCATGAGTGGACACGTGACCTAGACTTCTATCAACACAGTATGTATCACTAGCATCTTCCTTGCAATAGTTTTTGGGCAAATAACCCAAGAATTGGCATGGATGGGAAAATGACCCAATCCCTTGAAATCTAAGGCACCTAGACTCAATTCTGAGATGTTCATCTGAACTATCGGGAAAACAGGCACTCTTTTTTTTTTTTTTTTTTACACAGAGGAGCATTTGAACTGAGAAACATTTCTGGTTCTGCAGGCATCTTGCCCCATAAGAAGAGATCCTAGCGGAGAATGAAACATACACAGCAGAAGTCAGAGCTATGAGACGGACAGAAACCAGGTCCTTGTGACATTATCCGAGCCACTGTATTGGGCTGTCCCTGTGGCTAGACTAACCCTAGATCTTTCACAATATTCATAAATTCTCTTTTTGGTCCAGTCAGTTAGAGCTGAGTTTTCTGTCTCAATCTCAATGACCTGAAAGAGTCCTAACTGCTATATACAGGTTTCTCTCTCAGGGTAGGTATGACTTGAACAGGTTTTGAGGTTGAGAGGGGACTATTTGAGTAAGAAACTATTTAGGAGATGATAACATAATAAAGCTTTATTTTATTTGTTTACATATTTATTTAGTTCTGGGGTCATACAGCTTATCTTATATTTTATTCTTGTTATATGTATATCTCCAGTACCATCCAGAGAAAGTGTCTCTGAGGCAAAGTAAGAGATCAGTATTCAAAGAATGATTATACACCACAGTCTAAAAAATCATTTTAGAACATCTTTTTACATTCCTAGAACTCCCTCATCCCATGAATTCACGTGGCTAACTCCCACTCAGCCTCTAAGAATTAGCTCGATGAGGTTGAACACTGGAAGGGTCCCCCCTTAATTTGTCCTCAACCCTATCCCATCCTCAAGCTATATTAGAGGCCTCTCTTTGATGTTCCATAATGTCTCACATATATGGAGATCAGAGCTCTTTTAACAACCACCAAAACCACCACAGAGTCACTTGATTGCCAAACCACAGGCGTACCTCCAGACTATGGTGAGCTCCATTAAACCATAGTGTAGGCACAGTGAATGCAAGGAAATGAGAGTTGGGAAGAAACTTGTTCACTGCTACTCTCCCAGACACCCTTGAGTTCTACGGATACTAATGAAAGTGTCTATAATTTGCTGCTATGAAATAATGAAAACCATTAAAAGAGATTCACTTTTTCTTAATGTTTAGGGTCTGCTTTTTTAATGGTCTTTTCGTTCTGGCTATATTTATCAAGCTTTGAAGAAAAAGGGAAAATAAATTGCACCTAATTTACACGAAGATAGAGGCTTAGGAAGAAACGCTTTCATCTGACTGCACGTACTATTGTGGAAGGAGAGGGAAAAGCACGTACATGCAATTATTTTATTTGTGAGCTTCCATTTATTGAAGGAGAAAAAAAAACCCTACGACATTTCTGAGTTTTGACTCCTACCTAGTGTGCTGCTAGAAATCAGAACTGGTTAGAGAAGGGAATGGTCTGCGCCTTTCTTTGTCTGCAGGTTGCTCTTTCAACAAAGCCCCCTCATATTTTTGCTGTACTGAAGAGCAGTGGCAAAAACTGCAAGAAGCCTGGCAGGATGGTGACATGGGATGTAGGCAAAAGCTTCTCCTGGATCATAATAGAATTTCACCTGGTAAGACTGTCCATTTTTAAAAAGTATTTTACTATAATCCTAGCACTCTGGGAGGCCAAAGCAGGAGGATTTCTTGAGCCCAGGAGTTTGAGATCATCCTAAACAAGAGCAAGACTCCATCTCTACTAAAAATAGAAAAATTTAGCTGGGTGTGGTGGAGTGCTTGTAGTTCCAGCTGCTCTGGAGGCTGAGGCAAGAGAACCGCTTGATTCTCAGGTGAGAAGAAATTTAAAAAAAACAAAAAACAAAATAGATTAAAAAAAAAAAAAAAGAGAGAGAGAGAGAGAACTCCTGAGCCCAGGAGTTTGAGGTTGCAGTGAGCTATGATGACACCACTGTACTCTAGCCCAGGTGACAGAGTGAGACTGTCTCAAGGAAAAAAAAAAAGTATTTTAGCTCCCTCTGTCCAGGCATTATGAAATCTAGGAGCAAACTTCAAACTCCGTGTTCACTCAAGTTTCCTTCAAATTGATTCTTTCCTAAATCAGTCAGTATTAACACCCATTGCCATTAGCCTAGAGTTTGAGAAACTCAGGAAGGACATTCAAAACATGACACATCATAATATGAGAAATTGGCTATGTGAATTATCAAAGGTGAGTCATAGTTCTATTTGTTCTGCTAAGGTATATTCCTCAGAAGTTGCTAATTGAGATGGACACTGAAAGCAAAAATAAACTGTGAGTGCCATCTCTCTTAGCCCAGGTGCTCCAGAAGGTGAGCCGGAGGCAAGGATTAAGGTATAGATGTTTTCTCTTTGAGAGGTGCGACCCCAGGAGGAATTAAGGTGCGACCCCAGGTGTCACGCTCTTTAAGCGTGACAAAGAAAGGTATACAGCAAGGCTATGAGATTCATTCCTGTGCTGACTATTTCTTTGCAATGAATCACAAAGAGATGTACCAGGTCACTGAGTGGGTTCCTTTGCTGGGGCTATGGGACTTTTCTGGAAGGGTTACAAAGAGGAAGTGTACCTTCTGTAGAAGGAGGAAAGGAAATGGGATTTATTTGCCCAGCTCGTGCCCAGCTCCAATTTCCTATTGGTTCAGGTTTACTCAATGGGCAGCTAATTCTTCTGCACTGCCAGGCTGTGTCATCCAGCCCCCTGGTGGCCACTGGGGAAGCCAGATTCCACATCTTGCAAGGTGACAGTCCATCCAGCTCTGGAAATAGGAGTGACTTGGCACAGATGAGCATGAGCTGGGGGTTGGGGTGGGCGGTCCTTGAAGGCCTGGGGCTTCATCTTGGGGAGCCCAGCAAAGGCTCTCACACCTCCCATGATCAAGGCTGCATTAGGGGCAGTTCAAGTCGGAAAACATGTCAGTCAATAAATACTAAAGGAACACTCACTAGAAATTTGATATTAATTTAGGCTCTGCGCAGAATACAAAGAAGTTTATAATTCAATCCTTGCCTTTAAAATACCCAAACATGCACAGAGATCAGAGTTCTGAGCTACTAAAGCCATTAGAATCCCCAGGGAAATATACCTAAGAAGAGGGAGCTGCACGCTGGAAGGGCCCCAGAAGTATGTATAAGAACTCACAGCATCTCCTTAGTTATCCAGTGCTACTCAACAACTTACCCAAAACTTAGCAGCTTAAAATAACACACATTTATTACCTCAAAGTTTCCGTGTCTCAGGAATCCATTCATGGCTTACCTGGGTCCTCTTCCTGGGATTTCTACAAGGCTGCCATTAGCCAGGGTTGGAGTCTCACCCGAAGCCTCAACTGAGAAGGATCCACTTCCGAATTCACTGAACTGGTTATTGGCAAGATTCAGTCCCTTGAGGCCTGTTGGATTGAAGGCTCATTCCTTGTTGGCTGTTGGCTTGAGGCTGCCCTCACTTCTTTGCCACATAGGCCTCTCCAACATGACAGATTGCTCATCAAAGCCAGCAAGCCTCCTAGAAAGACAGAAGTCATGATATTTTGTAACCTAATCACATAAGTGGCATGACATTATCTTTGTTGTATTCTATTGGTTATATGCAAGTCATTAATTCTAGCCCACACTCAAAGGGAGAGGATTACATAAGGGTATGAATACCACAGAGGGCCATGTTAGTAGTCGGTCTACCATAGTAAGGCTACAAGACAAGCTTCTGCAAGGCCCAGCAGGGATCGCATGTCATAAGGCTCAGACCTGGGAAAGGCAGAATGGAAAGACCTCAGTAATAGCTAGAAAAGCCCCAGATATTTCAAAATTAAGTAATATATTGTTTATATACTTGCAAATAGCCCATAGATCAAAGAAAATTTACAAGGAAAATTAGAAAAAATTTTAAACAGAATGATAATAAAAATATAACACATCAAAATTTGTGGACTGCAACTAAAGCTATAATAAAGGCAAAGTTATAACTTTAAATGCTTATATGAGAGAAAAAGAAATGTTTAAAATCAATGACATAACTTGACACCTAGAGAAGCTACAAAAAGTAGGCAAATTAAATAGAAAGAGGAACAATAGAAATCAAGGAAACAGTTAAGCAGACAATACAGAAAATTAATAAAATCAAAAATTGGCTCTTTGAAGAGATCATAATTGGTAACACCCTAGCAAATCCAATCAAGAGAAAATTAGAGAAAATACAAATTATCAATATTAGGATTCTATGAGGAAATATCACTACAAAAGCCATGACATCAAAAGTACAGTAAGGGAGTAATATGAACAACTTTATTCTAATAAATTCAATAACTTAGAAAAATGGACAAATTCCTTGAAAAACTCAACTTCTCAAGTAATGGGTATAGTACACAAGAGACGCTCCCAGGATCCCTGTTTGGCACAAGATCTGAAATAGGGAAGGGAAAACTACAAGAAATGCTAAAAGAAGCTCTTCAGAGTAAAAGGATATGACACCATAGGCTAATTCGGATCTACTGGAAAGAGTGAAGAGCACCAAGATGGTACTAGATGAGTGAATATAAAAACTATAGCATTGTTGGCTGCAGGGCTCTGGTGTGGCCTGAGCTGTTGGTCTGAGACCGAGATGCTTCAAAAATTATATATTTTCCCTCTTAATTTATGTAAAAGACATTTGGTTGCTTAAAGCAAAAATTATAGCATAGTATTTGTTAGGTTTAAATTTTAGGCAGCTATTATATGATCCCATTTATGTGAAATGTCCAAAATATGCAAATACATAGAGACAGAAAATAGATTTGTGGTTGCCAGGGGCTCAGGGGAGGGAGGAATGGAGACTGAGTGCTAATGGGTACAGGGTTTCTTTTGGGGGTGATGAAAATGTTCTGATGAAATGTTCTAGTTACACAACTTTGTGAATATAATAAAAACCACTGAATTGTATACTTTAAAAGGGTGACTTTTATGGGATGTGAATCATCTCAAAAAATGTAAATAGGTACAATTATATGATAGAGATGACAAAAAGGATGGGGGAAATGCAACTATACTATTGCAAGGTATTTTTCCAAAAGTAATTCACCATAAAGTGTAAGAAGATTATAAATTAAAGATGCGCACTGTAATCCTTAGGGCAACCAATGAAAAAGTAAGTAAAAGGAGCTATAGCTAAAAAGCCAAAGCAAAAGCTTCTGCTTCCAATCATGGTAGAGTAACAAGGACTAGACTTAACCTTTCTTGGTTATAAAACTGAACAAAATATATGAAATGGCTGTTTTCAAACACTGCACAGCAGGTAGCACAGGACAGTGATCCATGAGAGAAAAGAAACAAACAACTGGGCCCTATACTGACCCCAGTTTTTTGCCGGAAGTTAATTTCTGGGTCACGGTTTCAGGTAGGAGGAATCACACAGAGGCTGGTAGCCTCACAGAAAGGAAGATACGGAAATTAGAGTTTGGGGCGGCAGAGGCAGCTGGTCCAGGATATGAACAGTAGGGATCTATGAAGACAGCAAGACTCAGAAATGTGCAGAGGGGTCTGCTTGAGCCTTTGATGAGCACTAGGCTATGCATGCCTATAGTGAAATTTCACAAGGCAAAGCAAAAAAAGAACCAGGGAGTTGTAAACATAAAATTCCCCAGAGCTCGCACAAAGAGAAAAAATAAGAGCTCTGACCAGCCAGGGTGTAGAGTCCTCAGTGATCACGCAGGGAAATCCTAATCGCAATACAATATGATCTCAACTATAACACCTTGCTTGAGGGGAAACCCTAGACATATAGCAAAAGAATTAATATCAACGCAAACAGAATTCGCCAGTCCGTAAGAAGAAAAAAATACATATTGAACACATGGAATTTATTTCAGGATTGTAAAGATTGCTTAGCATTAGAAAATCTATTAATATAATTCAGCATATTAATAGATCAAAAAGAAAAATCATATAATCAATGCCATAGATGTTGAAAAGGTTTTTACAAAATTTAAACATTCTTGGTTATACAAAAAGCTGTGAATAAAAACACATACATGGCCAGGCGCAGTGGCTCATGCCTATAATTTTAGCACTTTGGGAGGCTAGAAGTTCAAGATCAGAGCAAGACTTCGTCTCTACAAAAAATGAAAAAATTAGCCCGGAGTGGTGGCGCGTGCTTGTAGTCCCAGCTACTTGGAAGGCTGAGAAGGGAAGATCACTTGAGTCCAGAGGTTTGAGGTTGCAGTGAGCTATGATCACACCACTGTGCTCTAGCCACATTTATACAACAAAAAAAAAAAAAACAAAACTGTCTGTCTCAAAAAAAAAAAAAAAAGCAACAACAATAAAACACACATGCACACACACAAACTTCCTAAAATGATAAATTATGATCTCAACTACAGTGTCTTGCTTAACAGGGAAACGCTAGATGTATTTCTATTAAATACAGAAGGAAGACAAGGATATCCTTTATAACTATCACTTTACATTGTTCTGGAGGTTGTCACAAATGAACTAAAAAGGAGAAAGTTATAAAATTTCCAAAAATGCAAAATAAAGGAGGAGGTAAAAATATGAGTATTTACAGATGTGATATGGTTGCCCACCCAGAAAACTCAAAAAAGTTAACTGAAAATTTACACTACAAGATCAAATAGAACTATTTTTGTAGTTTCATATTTTTACATTTTTAGGATTCCACAGGAACACTGGTGAAAGATAACAAAACATTCTGGATTTTAACACATTTTAGTTGTAATTTCTTGCTCATGATATTTAGGTATCTTCCCAATACCTGCGAATAATTTTCAGACATCTTTGACCTGTTCCTAAAATGAGACATAAAGCATTTTAAAATCTCTTTCCTGTACTACTGAGGTTAAGAAAATAAAAGACATCCCCGGAGGCCAAAAATAAGGAGAAAACCATGAAATTAAGTGAACCAGTGGCTGTCCTGTGGTATTCTCCAACCACGGTGGCTTAGAGTTTTAATTTTAAAGGTTTACATGGAGATAAAGTCTAGAACCTGCACAAAGTGAAGAAATTGAATCAGATCTTTATATCAAGTCAGGACCCCCAAAAGATGATACCCACAGTGGAAGAGTTAATTAGAAAACAAAAGATGTTTCACACAGGTGAATGATATGAAAATTTGCTTGATTTGTTAAGTTTTATTTTCTTAAGATGTAAGTTTTACATTTCCCTTAAAAATTCATAACTACCAGTTGTTAACCTCTCACAGGTTTCGGTCTAGAATCTACCTTCCCCTGTAAAGCCAGAAAAATCCAAGCCAAGAATGTATTTTAACACAGTTCCAGATTGTTAGTGCTGTCAGGCACCTGAATATCTCCCAGCAACCCCAGTTCCTCTGGGGAGAAATGCCCTAAATTCAAGCCTCAAAGAATAAAGTTCCAAGTTCAGTAAGTTTACATACAGACAGGCACAAGGGAAATAAGCCGTCCTGAATGAGAGTCAGCCTAGGCAATAAATGGAATGAAGACTACAAAGATCACAGATACTGAAATAACATACTAGAATATATATTCTTACATAAAATTAGAACACTTAACATGTGTAAAGAAATAAAAGAGGGGCCGGGCGCGGTGGCTCACACCTGTAATCCTAGCACTCTGGGAGGCCGAGGCGGGTGGATCGTTGGAGCTCAGGGGTTCAAGACCAGCCTGAGCAAGAGCGAGACCCCGTCTCTACTAAAATTAGAAAAAAATTAATCAGACAACTAAAAATATATAGAAAAAATTAGCCGTGCATGGTGGCGCATGCCTGTAGTCCCAGCTACTCAGGAGGCTGAGGCAGGAGGATCGCTTGAGCCCAGGAGTTTGAGGTTGCTGTGAGCTAGGCTGACGCCATGACACTCTAGCCCAGGCAACACAGTGAGACTCTATCTCAAAAAAAAAAAAAAAAAGAAAGAAAGAAAGAAAAGAGGGAATTGAAATTATGATAATGGAACAAGAGTTTAAAAATGACCAAACTGATTTGAAAACAGAAATAGCACTTCTAGACAATAAAAAAAAGTACCAACTGAATTTAGAATCCGTTGGATAGTTTGAACCACCAATTAGACACAGCTGAAGAGTTAATTATGAAACTAGAGGATACAGCTGAAAAAATTAGAGTCTGGGTCTTTAGAAATTCCTAATTCAGACCTGAAACTGTGTATCCTTGACAATAGGACATTGATGTAAATGATGACAACAGACTGTGACAAAGATGACAAGAGGCCCACTGAATTATCTTCCCCCTCTATGGAATACAGCAGTGGGTGAGAGGCCACTGTTTAGATAAAGGTTAAATTTCCAAGTTCCTCTCCCTGCAACTGGTTGTGGCCATGTGCCTAGTTCATGCCAATAAAATGTAAGAGGAAATGGTGTGTCAAACTTTCATATCAAGGCTTCTTAAAAGTGGGAGCATCTTCTCCGTGTCCTCTTTCCCTTGCCTCCCACTTGTAGGTGTAGCTGACGATACAGTCGAAAGAGATTGCAGAGCCACAGATGGAAGCAGCCCCACTCTCTGAAGGATTACCAGTGAAAGGTCACACTGCTCTGAATGGATATAGGTGAGAATGAGGCCCTGGAGGACAGCATAAGATGAAAGGAGCCTGGGTTTCTATGTCACTGCATGGAGGATAGTCACCTGATAACCAGGAATATTTGTCTTGTACTGTTACGAGAGTAGAAATAAACTTCTAGTTTGTTTGAGCCATCATACAACTTGGGGCTGATTTTTTCATAGCCCCTGCACTATCCTAACTAATACACACTTAAAACAGAAAGGTTGTATAATGGCAAAGAACATGGAAACCTACAAAGACCAAAGCAGGAGCAATACAACAAACTCCCAGATGGAGGTACAGACTGTCCGCTCCTCACGGCCCCATAAGAACATTCAGCTGCTAATAATACCATCTTCTTGAAATGAAAACACCATCAGGATGAAAAAACTCATCTTTGCCATTTTTGATGGGGGATTTTATACCCTCATGGACATCCCTGTCCTAGGTTCAACTCTTCTGGAGAACCTAGGTATTTGAGCATCACCAGGTACAAATAACTAGTGCAAACAAAACCTGTTTACTGTGAGACTAAGTGCATTAAAAGTCAATTTCCTAAACCTAGGCTTCAGATGTGGCTAATTCCTCCCTACATTACTAGTGGAAATTTAACTGGAAAAAAATTTATCAATGTCTATCAAAATTAAAAACTCACATATTCTCTATTCTATGGCCCAGCAATTTATAAAGAATTTATCTCACAGATATACTTTTCTACATACATAAACAAATATTTCCAAGAAATTCTGTTGTAACATTTGTATAGCAAGAGACTGGAAACATTCTAAACATCTATTAATATAGGACTGGTTAAATAAATTATGATATAGTCATACAATAGAATGTAAAACAGTCATTAAAAGGAATAAAGCAAGGTGGAAAATGGGTATGGCAGTTTTTCAGAAAATTAAACATAGAATTACCACATGATCCAGCAATTCCCCTTCTGGGTATATACCCAGAAGAACTAAGGCAGGGACTCAAAGAGATACTTATGCATCTGTGTTTATGGCAGCATTATTTACAAGAGCCAAAAGGTGGAAACAACCCAAGTGCAAATTGACAGATGAATGGATAAATAATGTGTACTATATACATAAATGGATATTATTCAGCCTTAAAATGAAGAAAATTCTCATACATGCTTATAATGTGGATGAACCTTGAGACATGCTAAGTGAAACGAAAGTCACAAAATGACAAACACTTATATGATTCCACTTATATGAGGTACTTAGAGTAGTCAAATTCATATGGACAGAAAGCAGAAATGATAGTTGCCAGGGGTTGGGGGAAGGAGGAAATGGAGAGCTGGTATTGAATGGGTATGGAGTCTCAGTTTAAGAAGATGAAAAATTCTGGAAAGGATAGTGATGGTTGCACAATATGAATGTTCTTAATTCAGTGTACCACCGAACTGCACACTTAAAAATGGTTAAAATGGCAAATTTTATGTTATGTATGTTTTACCACAATAAAAAAAAATTACCCCAAATCAAGTTCATTTGGTGATGCAACAGAAATAAATAAAAGCTTAAGTTCAGAAAACAAGGGGAAAAAAAAGAATTAGTTCTCTGTGTACTGATATGGAATGATCAAGAATATCTTAAGTGAAAAAAGTAAGAGCAGAATGACATGGATAACATGCTACCATTATTTTAAAAAAAAAGAATATTCTTGTGGGGGGGTGTGCGTATGTGTGTAAATACGAGGTATTTATAAATAAAAGGTATATGTATGCACACACACAATTGTCCCCTAAGGTGGAAAACTGGTTGGCTGGCAGTGTGGGTACCAGGAGTCACTTTTAAATGTATATCTGTCTTAGTCTGTTTTGTGCTGCTACAATAGAATACCTGAAACTGGGTAATTTATAATAAACAGAAATGTATAGGCTCATGTTTCTGAGGTGGGGAAGTCCAAGACTGAGGGGCTGAGTCTGGATAGGGCCTTCTTACTGCATCATCCATGGTGGAAGGACAAACAGATGGCAAGAGAGAGACAGCAGGAGGCGGCTGAACTCATCCTTTTATAAGGAATCCACTCATGAGGTAAGGAACCCACTTCCATAATAATGGCATCAATCCGTTCATGAGAGCAGTGTCCCCATGACCCAATCACCTCCCATTAGGCCCCACTTCCCCACATGAATTGGAGGTCAAGTTTCCAACACATGAACTTTGGGTGACACATTCAAACCATAGAAATATCCTTTTTTAACCCTTTGGATTTTGAATTCTGTGCATGTATTATATTAGCTATTCAAACATTTTGAAAATAAGTTTTTAATAAAAATTTGTGTCATGCCTTTTGAGATGCACGGGATTTGGTAAGGCAGAAAGGAAAGAGATCAGCCCAGCTGATGAAATAAATTGTATGAAGAAAGAAGCAGAAATGGGAACTTTCATGCTGTTTCTGAAGGGAGACAAATCATTTTGGCCTCCTGAGGGTGATTTTGGGCAGGCACAATGGGATGGTCCCACAGGCAGAATGATTGGGACCAGACTGTAAAAGTGTGGCGTGGGGCTAGACTTTCCCTAGGAAGCAGAGCAGAACCATTGGAAAGATCCTGGCAGGGAAATGACAAGATGAAAGGAACAGGCTTTGGAGGAAGAGAAATCCAGTGGCAGCCGTAGGTTTAACCTCCAGGGTGTGAGTTGGAAGTTGCCTGGGGTTTGGCAGGATGAGAATAGTAGAAAATAACCAGGGAGGACAGAAAAAGGGAAAAAATGAGTGCAACAGAGCAGTGCAAGAGAGGGCTAGAGGCAGAAGCCCAGCGCTAGAGGAGGCGGTAAGAACAGGGGAGGCAAGGGGAAGACCTCGGAGGAAAATATATCATTTTTTTCATCCCAAGTCATTAGTTTTGAAACGTGGCCATGCCAAAGATTCATCTAGAGAACTTTTTGAAAAATACAGATTCCTGGTCCCCATTCTAAATCTACTGAATTGGAACTTGAGTGGAAGGGGGAGACAGTAAAAATACACATAGTTAGGTTATCTCCACCACCAGCCCCCCATTCCAAATGACTGTCACCTCCCACCTGAAATCTGACAGGGATATACTGGTCTCCCTGCTTCCATCTTTGCCTCCTCTCTCATAGTCTATGCTCTTCCACATGACAGCCAGAGCGATCACTTAAAAACCAAAGTCAGACCATTTCACTCATCTGCTCAAAATTTTCAATGCCTTCCTATCTCACTCAGCGCAAGATCCTAAATCCTTTCTATGGCCTAAAGGGTTCTCATAATCTGCACCCAGCCCTCAGCTCCCTGCTCTCAGCTCTTAACTCTTCCTCCATCCCAACTTACTCATCTTTATCACTGGTCTCATTGCTATCTCCTGAAAAAGAAAAAAAGTAAGACAAACATGCTATAACTTCAGGACCTTTGCACATGATCTTCCTTCTGCATAATGGCTCTTTGCCCAATTATCCCCCAGATATCCATATGCCTTCCTCTCTCACTTCCTTCAGGGCTCTCATGTGTCACCTTATCAGAGAGGGCTTTTCTGACCACTTGTCCCATCCCCAACACCTCTGTGGCCCATGCCCTGCTTTATTCTTCTTCACTTGTAACCATTGGACATATTATACATTTATGTGTTTATCACTTATCTCTCCACACTCAAGTGTAAGCTCCATGTGAGCCAGAACTTTGTTTTGTTTACCGCTGTATCCCTGTGTCTAGAGTATGTGTTAGTCCTAGCCCATGTAAGATCAAAATAAATATTCGTTGAGTGAATAAAATTGTTTATAAGCTCCCCCACGTAGGTCTTAGGCAGTCAGCCTGGTGTGCAGACTACTGGTGTAGTTAATATCAAGTAAATTCTCCAGTATTAAAATGTGAGCTTGGCACAGCATTTCTCTGCATCAGCACCACTTCGACGGCATCTAGAGAACAGACATTGTGCAAGTGTATACTTTTAAAGCAAGGGCACTAGCTACAGGCACCTCAGGGAGCAGAACCTGGATTTGTTTTGTTTCCTGTCTGGTTTTCCAAGACCACCATATCCGCCTCTTCTTATCTGGGTGGGAACATGACTGCAGCCCTGCAGCCCTTGTGACAGGAGATACACCATTTTGTCACAGAAGCCACGAAGAGTTTGAAGGAGATTTCAGAGCTTGCTGAGTGCTACTTTCTTTGCTTCTGAAATTTGCCTCTTTTGGTTTTTAATCTTCTAATTTGGTAGTTTTAGAACTTAAATGACATACAAAGAATGGAATCATGCTGAATAGCAATTATAGGAACAATGATATAAACAATTTTCTACGTATTTGGAGCTTTAACATTTACAAAAGGTTTTCACATGACTTATCCCACCTAGAACTCTCAACAGCCCTGTATGAAGACAGTGGTCCCATTTTGTAGACAAGGAAACTGGAGCTTACAAAAATTAGTTGTCTTTTCCAAAATGACACTATCAGTGAGTGGTAATGTTGATACTTAGCCCCTTCTGTTTCCAAATCCCCAGCTATTTCCACTATACCATTTAATGAGATTGAGAAGAATTAACTTGGATCTGTGTCACATACTATATAGTACTATATCAGTACCATCATCATCATCATTCCCAATATCTATGGAACACTTTGTGCCAGGCTCATGTTAACTGTTTTATGTACATTATCCAGTGTAAGCCTCACAACAAACCAAAAAGGAGATGCCAGTATTTCCAAAGAAGAAACTGAGGCCAAGAGATTGAGGAATATTTATTTGTCCAGGTTGCAAAACCAGGAAGAGGCAAAAGTAGGTTTTAAGCTAAGTTCTACCTAATTCAAGATCACAACCTCATATTTTCTCTACTGAAAATTAGTATCATAAAGACAGGACATTAATGTCACCTACATTCATGTCCTCATCTTCTCTTTCCTATACTATAGGAAAATTCCCTCTCTAAACCTTCTCCATTTTTGAAGTCTTGACTACATCCCCTTCCCCAGTTCTGACTCCATACTACCATCTAAGTAATCTTTCTAAGAGGCAATTGGACAGAGGGAATCTCCTATTTGGAAAGCTCCACTAATTCCAGATCAGCTCCATGATGAAGGTCAAACTCCATATCATCTCATCACATGCCCTTCATGAACAAGTCCTAACCTGCTCTTCCAGGGTAATTCTAACAGCTTCACTCCACTCAACCTACCATAGCATCCCCAGACTTCTCTTTTTACACAATACTTTTTCTATATGGGATGCTCTTACCTGTCTTCTCCATCTGGCAGACTTGTACTCACCTTCTTTTGGTTCAGGGATATCTATAGTGGTTATCTTGTGCCTTTCTCATCATTGTATGTTGAGTGTATAAGTAACTTGTCTTTTTAGTTCAAATATCTCTGCACCCAAAGAACCAAAGAACCCTGGGGGCTGCACCAAAAGTACCACATTCAAGGAGTTCTTCATATTTGGACTTTATTTACATAATAAGCCTCTGGACCTTGTAACAATGCCATAATAGATTGTGACTTTTAGAAGAGAAATGAGTATAACTTTGCATGTGGGAGAGTCATTAATTATTTTGGCCATAGGGCTGGCTGTGGTAGACACTACCCAAAGATCATCATAATTGATTTCTTCATTATTTGTATATACATTCCATTCCATCAAAATATGGAGTTTATTTCCCCTTTCCTTGGATCTAGGCTGGCCCTGTGGCTGTTCTGACCAACATAATGTGGCTTTTGACCGTTTGAATCTAGGACTCCTGAATTCAGGCCATAAGCTTGCATTTCCTTCCTCTTAGAGCCCAGAAATTTTACTATGGAAGCCCAAGCCATGTGGAGAGGCCACATGGAAGAAAATTGAGGTGTCCTATTTGACAGTGTCAGCCAAGATCCCAGCCACCAGCCAGTGCCAACTGCCAGCCATGCAAGAGAGACATCTTGGATGTTTCAGCCCAGTTGAGCACCCACATGACTCAGCCACTACCAATACTACATGAAGAAGAACATTCAAGGCAAATCCAGTCAACCCGAAAAATTATGGGAGATAATAAAAGATTGCCAGTTTAAGATATTAGGTGTTGGGGTAGTTTGTGGTACAGCAATAGATACCTAAAACAAACCACAATGTCTAGAACAGTTGCTGGCATATAGTAGATGCTCAGAACTTAATTGATAATGAATAAATTAATGACAAACATCTTCCATTTACAAAACCCTTTCTGAGAAAAGTCTTCAAACCCCTATCACCCTGGCCATAGCGTATTAGGCTAGACATAGACAACTGACCTTGTTGCAGCTTCTGCAATGTACAAACAGAAGAACTTAGCCCCACATAGCCAATAGTGATAAGTAAAGGAATCAGGTCCTCTATGAATTTTAATGTGAAATATGCAAAAGGAGTCAGCAACTAGTAACAGGACGAGAGGCTGCAATTCACATTCATGTGAGCAAAAAGCAAGAAGCCACACAGGTCAGGGATCAATAGAGGTCATGAGGCAATAGACTCCACGAAGCAACCAAAGCAGGAGACATGTAGCTGACATAGGAGGAAGTACAAAGTACAGGCCGTTGGTAACCTAGACAAGTGGTAGAGATTGCAGAGAGTAGTTGGGACACCATAATGGCAAAGCAGTACAGTAGTAAGCAACAGATTTTGCTTCTTAGAGAAAAACCAAATAGATCAGTTTCCAAAACTAAATTATATTCTGAGGAACCAGTTCCTTTTCTTCCAAAAGCCCTAGCCATGCAACTGTTCTGTTTTTATTACTTCCCTACATAGTCATAACATGTAACCTTGTCACATGAGGAAACCTATGTATGTCATGGTTCTTCATAACTTGAAAGAATCTTTACTAGGTGTTCTGTATATGTTTGCTAAAGACTATTAAATACTAAAAAAATTTTTTAGAATTCCATTCATGTGAGGACACTCAGTTTATGCCTTGTAATAATCAGGATTATACCATGTTATGCTGTGGTAACAAACACTATCACATCTCAGTGGTTTCCTTCTCACAAAATCTGCTGCAGGTCTGACTAAATATCTAGGACAGCTGTCCTCCGTGACGGTTCAATATCTCCATATCAAGTTGTACTTTCAAGATAGCTGAAGAGGTGTATAGCAGACACTGTTGGGGCCATACCCTCACTGACATGCACCTTAACCTGCCAACAGTTGCTTTCTTCAAACACCTATGACTCTGTGCCCTAAGTGGTTGTCTAACTGTGGGTACATTCTTGCAGGGAAAACTGGATGTGCTAGAGAGTGATTATGGCCAGAAGTAGCTCTCAACCAGTAACAGACATGGAATTGGTGGATAAATTCCCTAGCCTCACTTTGAATAACTCTGAAGCAAGTTCTACCCTGTCTCCAAGAGATCCCCAGTAGGATTGAAATCCAGTTGCCAACAGCAATTACTGGCTTTATTAGGCATACTTTCTTGGCTTCCTTTCCTTGCTTGTTTCCCTTTCCTAGTCCCTTACTGGTGTTTTCTCCTGCTATTTACACTCAAATTCTTGCCTCAGGGTCAGCTTATGGGGGCACCAATCCAAGACACAGGGGAAGGGAGCCCTGAAAAACTGCACCAACTATTAAAAGTTACCATAGAGAAGTGACACAGGTCACTTCCGTTTACTTATCTTTGGCCAAAGTGAGTCATCTGGCCATGCCCAACTCTAGGTGGGTGAGAAGGTCCACTCCTCACTAGCCAGAATTACTAGGAGCCAGAGATTGGTGAATCAGAGTAATTCTGTCACATACTTTTTTCAAGGTAGAGAGAACACTTGAAAATAATTTAAAATTTTTGTTCCATGACTTAATTACCTCAACTGACCTGATATTCTAAGAAGGAGTGTGAAGCTGTTTTAAACCCCTGGAGGACTTAGGGAGTATGATCTTCCCCTTCTAAAAGAGAGCAAAAACACATTTATTTTAGGGCATGGGAAAGCAAGCTGAGAGGGCAGCTGAAAGATTGACAATAGGTAGTAAAACATGAGCTTAACTCAACAAAAATCTGGGCACCGTGCCCAAAGCCATGACAGGGAACCTCCTTGGTAAAAGGCACAAGTTGTATAAATGCTGTCACCGTTCCATCCTGGGGGAAGACAGAGAGTGTTTGTCTTTTAACATCCCCAATTATTTATTTTTTAAACATACTGAATACCTTTGTGCTTAGCACCAGATTAAAACCTGGACATACAGAGAGAAAAGACATGGTTCTCAGGGAATACACTTTCTTCACTGAGAAATGGGAGTAAACAACATCTATGCAGGAGATGGTACAGATTTGGAAGTCTGGAAGTTTTAAGAAAAAATGTGTTGTACTCTAAATTGCACTCCTTTTCTTTCTTCCCCTACACAGCAAAACTTCTTGAATGTATTGTCTAAATGTATCAGTTTTCTATTGCTGTTATAACAAACTACTGTATGCATAATGGCTTAAAGCAATACAAATTTATTGTTCTATAGGTCAGAAGACTGACATGGGTCTCACTGAGCTAAAATCAAGGTGCCAGCAAGGCTGCATTTTTTTCTGGATGTTGTAGGGGAGAATCTATTTCCTTGCCTTCTACAGCTTCTAAAAAGGTTGCCCACATTTCCTGGTTCATGGCCCCCTTTCTTCCATCTTCAAAGCCAGCAACATTACATGTTTTGGAACTTTTTTCTATCATCACTTTCCTCTCCGAACAGACTGAAAAAGTTCTCTACTTTTAAAGATTTATGTGATTAGACTGGGCCCACCCAGACAATCGAGGATAATTTCCACTGTGCCTTAATTGCATTGGCAAAGTCCATTTTGCCATGTACGGTAACATATTCACAGCTTCTGGAGACTAGGGTATGGACATCTTTGGGTGGCCATTATTCTTCCTACCACAATACTTTAAAATTTTTAAAAATGCATTTTACTTACCACATATAAGGAATTAATACATGCACAAAGTCAATATTTATTATGTAAAGAAGAACAGTTCACAGAAATGGATTTACAGACAATGTGTCACCAGATGGAATAAAGTACATCTTTGCTAACAACTAAGGAAATGTACATTTAAAGCAACTTTAATGCCATTTTATACCTTATAAAACTACCAAAAATAAATAGTGTTAAAAATCTGATGTAAATGTAGCTTCAGGGAAATATTAATATATTGTTGATGATTTTGTAAATTGTTTTGGTCTTTCTAGAAAGCAATCTGGCAATAGTTAAAAAGTTGTTCATGTATTTTTTCCAAATAATTTATCTTTAAGGATATTGACCTAAGGAAATGTCCCCAAAGAGAAATTTTAGAAGCCATTGGTCTAAACAAGCCTTCATAGTCACATTATTTATAAGAGAAAGAAACTGGAAACAACCCAAATGTCCCAAAATAGAGCTATGGATGAGCAAACTGTGGCATATTTACATTACGGACTGCTCTATAATCGTTAAAGAGACAAGTTTATGGATTGTGTTGATTCAAGGTTACATGGACTTGAAATATTATTAATAAAAGGACAAAGCACAAAATAGTAAGTGCACAGCTATTTCAAATATATAAAAATAAATATGGTGTGCATATTGTGGTTCATAAAATAAAACATGGATGTAATAATTTAATGTTTAGTATGTTTTAAAATTAAAGTGTTCAATATTCTAGTTTGAAAGGATAAAGTGGATACTGTGATGAATTACTAGAAAAAAGTTATTTAAGGGAAATTGAACATATACATTTATGTATATAGGGTATATTTATTAATTAAGAAACACTGACAGGGACCTACAGCCCTAAGTACATTGTTCATAGCAAGTAGAACAAAGGAAAATAAGATAGGGTCCCTGGGCTTGATAAATATCCGAGAAACAAAAAGCTCACAATAGATTACAGTATAAATGAATTTTTTTTGTTCTGTTGAAAAGACTAAAGGATTTTTTAATTGTACTTTTAGGGGAAACTCTAAGTTTTACAAACACTTATTAGAGTTCTGTGAGACATTTTGTGAATGGAATTAGCCTTTAGGTAATTTTGTGAAATCATTGCCCTTCATCTATTCTTTTTGTAAAAAAATGCTGATTTTTAGCTATTGCTTTTATTTTAAAATGCTCTTTTAAAATACTTGGACACCGTGGAAAAGAACAAAGAAGAAAGGAAAGCCCATCACCTAACATCAGCTTCAGTCCTAAGAATAATCATTGTTAACATTTTATAAACATCATTTTAGCCAGGCTCATTGACTCAGAGTTCAACCAGAGAAGCAGAACCAGTAGGAGATAGAAGTGTCACAGGAATTGGTTGCACAACTGTGGGAGCCAGCTAGACAAGTCTGAGAGCCACAGGACAGGCCATCAGGAAAGGCAGGGCCAAACTTTGGGACACAGGCAGAAGCAGCTGAACACAGACAGAAGTTCTTCTTCAGGGAAATCTCAGCTCTGCTCTTAAAGACCTTTCAACTGAATAAGGCCCATCCAGGTTACCTGGGAAAATCTCCCCTACTTAAAGCCAATTGATTATAAATTTTAATCATAGCCGAAGAAATACCTTTACAGCAACATTTAGATGAGTGATTAACTGGGGAGTTTAGCACAGTGAAACTGACATATCAAAAAGACCATCGTAGTCTACCTGCTGTCAACTTGACCCCCATATACATCTCCTTAAGCCATAATTAATCTCCAAATAAAGATAATAACAAAGTCATGTTTCTGCTTAACATGATACAACTATCTTTTGTACAACTGAAACCAAGCTAACCCTTTCTCCCAAAGAGTATGCAAAGTGATGTTCATTCTTTTCCTTTGATAGCCTGTAACTTAAATACTGTGATATAAAGTTAACTATTACTAATACATCTTAAGTGAGACGATAAGGGGATAAGAATAGGAAGAAAACAAAAATATTTTCTTAATATATGTACAATATATTCATAATAAAATAAAGAAGAAATACTCATAACAACTACAGTCCTCATTTCTGCCACTGGTTACTTGGCTGTAGTAAGTATGGCTACATTCTTCCACTGACCATTCCATATTCCTTTTGTCCGGAGCAAGCACCTCACCTGGCTGTGGTTTTTTACCTGGTGGGGTGATCCAAGCCTTTATTCCTAAAGGATCTGGCACATTGGTAGTCCTACATGATTGGGTTGTTGTAGTTTTCCATTGACTTTGATCACAAGGTATGACATTACTAAGAGACATTCTAAGGAATCTTCTGTATTCCAAACATACTCTTTCTTACCTCCACTGTGAGGTAGGGCTTACATTTTTCCCTTGGTAATCAGGATCAGTCACCTCAGCCAGTACAGTAACTCCTTCTTTGCCTGTTGATTCACAGGCATGAGAAGCCTCAACTTCCAGGTCAATAGATCATCATTGTATTTCTTGGTAGAAGTATTCTTTCCTTTGGAACTAAAATCTGTAGACCAGCAAAAACTAAGGACATGGGGACAGAAAGCAAAAATTTTGCTAGTGG
This sequence comes from Avahi laniger, assembly GCA_963575035.1. Taxonomy (NCBI): domain Eukaryota; kingdom Metazoa; phylum Chordata; class Mammalia; order Primates; family Indriidae; genus Avahi; species Avahi laniger. The sequence continues at coordinate 19,258 of CAUYSK010026570.1, read as the reverse complement.
ATCACCAGCCACTCTTATTTCTACCCTTCGACTCCTGGACTCATGAATTCTGGCTATGGGAGACAAAACACCATATATTAGATGTTGATTCAAAGCATGTACAACAATCTGGAAGACACTGGCCCAACCCTGCAAGATGTTGCCACTAGCTGGTGTTGTAATTGAGTCTTCAAAAGGTCATTCCACCATTCCTGTCAAGCCAACTGCTCCAGGATGATAGAGAACATGGCAGCCAAATGATGGCACTGAATTGCCAAAGGCAAGGTAGACATGGTTACTGGAATGGGCAATGAAGTCTAAGCAGTGATCAGAATAGTCTGACTCACAGAGCCCTAAGTTTGGCTAGTTGATCATGGTGTTCCATGTGGCAGGTTAGTAGTTTGCCAGAGGCCAAGGGAGACTGGGGAATAACAGCTAATGGGTATAAGGCTTTGGAGGAGGGCAGTGATGAAAATGTTCTGCAATTCAATAATGCTTATGGTTGCAAAACTTTTATAATATTTATACTATACATTTTTATACTATAATATATATAACTTTTATATAGTATACTAAAAGCTACTGAATTGTACACTTTAAAAGGGTGAATTTGGCCGGGCGCGGTGACTCATGCCTGTAATCCTAGCACTCTGGGAGGCCGAGGTGGGCGGATTGTTCTGAGCTCAGGAGTTCGAGACCAGCCTGAACAAGAGCGAGACTCCGTCTCTACCAAAAATAGAAAGAAATTAATTGGACAGCTAAAAATATATAAAAAAATATTAGCCGGGCATGGTGGCGCATGCCTGTAGTCCCAGCTACTCGGGAGGCTGAGGCAGTAGGATTGCTTGAGCCCAGGAGTTTGAGGTTGCTGTGAGCTAGGGTGACACCACGGTACTCGCCCCAGGCAAGAGAGTGAGACTCTGTCTCAAAAAATAAATAAATAAATAAAAGGGTGAATTTTATGGTGTGGAATTAATGGTATGTGATAAAATAAATAATTCACGCTGTTTCTTTTTTAAAAAATACATGTAATATGTATTCGTTGCAGAAAAACTAGAAACTACATATAAGACAATGAAGAAAATTGAGTCGCTTAAAATTCAAAAAAGATGAATAGAAAGGTGAGATACAATTTCAATTTTCAAGGATCTCCTATTTTGGTACTTAAATCTACAAACTAAGAGCAATATAACATATAAAGTGCTATTAAAACTATGACCTGCATACTAGAAGGATCAGATACTTCTAGATGATCTTTCTCAAGACATGCACGGATAGGATAATCTGCCTGATAGCCTTCCACCGTCACAACCATTCATGATAATTAATGGAGAATATTCCAACAGCAGTCCTGTCTCGGGCGGAAAAGCAGACCTACCTCTGGCAATGGTCCGTGCTTAGGCTGACTCTTGAAGTAGTGGCTGAACTGTAGGTGATCTGGCAGAGAAGACTGAGCCAAAAAATATCAATTAATCTAACTTTAGTCAGGTGAGTTTAATAAGAACTTTTTACCTTTTAAAATTTTTGTTGGCCAGGCACGGTGGCTCATACCTGCAATCCTAGCAAATCTGGGAGGCCAAGGTGGGAGGATCGCTTGAATTCAGGAGTTCAAGACCAGCCTGAGAAAGAGCAAGACCCCATCTCTACCAAAAATAGAAAAAATTAGCCAAGCATGGTTGTGCACACCTGTGGTCCCAGCTGCTTGGGAGGCTGAGGCAGAAGGATCACTTGAGCCCAGGAGTTTGAGGTTTCTGTGAGCTAGGCTGATGCCACGGCACTCTAGCCCAGGCAACAGAGCAAGATTCTGTCTTTAAAAACAAAACAGGAAAGAAAGAAAATTATTACTTAAAACGCAGTGTTTGGTTATCCACATTACATGTGCTGGTTGCTCCTACACAGACTCTTCAGTCTCTGGGGAAAGTCCAAAGAACAAAGTGTGGAGTTTCACAGGACCCTCCTATACCTCCTACATATTCAGCATATCAGGGCCCACCTAGCAGCTCCTATGGCTGAAGAAACTTTAGCAAGGCCTGCCAAGTATATCAGTCTCTAAGAAATCTACCAACATCTTTCATGGATGAGGTCATGCCCAGTGCTAGGTCAGCTTAGGGGCTACTCTGAAGTCTTTCTCAAATATCACAATGGGACACTCTGGAGCATCAGAGCCTTTCCTCTGCAGAGAAGCTGAGAATTGATTATCTGTAATCACTTCTCTTTATTCTCACTCAGTGCCCTCCTCTTCACTTTCTCCAGCCTGCTAGCATTACCCTGTGGGAGGCAGCTGGAAGCATCTCTTTAGAGAGAGCCTGTCTAATTACTTAATTGTTGCATTTCAATTGAGAAGGCTGTGCTTATGATTTTGGTTTTTGATTCATTCCCCCTTTCACTTTTGTGGGAGACAAATGTGGTACAAGGTATACTCCTAACCCCATGCCCCTTTAAACAGTGCTTTGGTGCTGATGGACCAATAAGGTACAGGAAGAGCTAACTGGCTTCACATCACGAGGAAACTACCTTGTAATCAGCTCCTCTCAGTGGGAATTGCCTTTTCCCTAGGGAGTTTTGCAATAGTAAGTGGGAGTGGATGAGTATATCCGTCAGGATAGACGAGGATGCTGCAAAAAATGGCTCTAAACACTCAGTGGTTGATAACAATAAAGGTTTGTTCCTCCCTCATCCTACGTATCCAGTGAGGGTCGGCTGCTGCTCTGATTCAATTACTTTTCACTTTGGGACTCAGGCTAATGGAGCAGCCTCAATCAGAAACATTAGCAGTCATTATGGCATTGTGAACCACACCGCTGGCTGTTAACAGCGTTTGCTCAGAAGTGGCCCACATTTGATTGGCCACAGCAAGTCACATGGCCACTTCTGAGTTCACCAGGACAAGGATGTATAATTTTCCCATAGATGGGGACACCACAGGGAGGAGACCAGAATTATGGGTGAACTATCATATAGTTGATCACAGTGGGGTGCTTGCTTTTTCTCCTTAAAAAGTTGTCCTTACACTAGAAATTCAACTAGAGTAGACCTGTAACTACGGTGCTTTTTGCCTTTCTATATTCCTAGGATTTAAAGATTAACAAAAGGACATTCTTTTGCTGTTTTATCATGTGATAAACATATAGCAATTTATAATCATCAGAAATTAGAATCTTAAAATCTGAACTATAAGGGGACAAGTGAGACAGATACCCATGCTTTTGCCTTATATCTCTAATTCACAAATCATGAAGGGAGGGAGGGAGAAAGGAAGGACATATATGGGGGTGGGGTGGGGGAGAGAGAGAGAGAGAGAGCACACACTCTATCTAGAAATTCAGTACCATGTCTAACACTGGAAGGTCCTACTACAACTTGTGAGTTCTTTCAGGAACCACCATGGACAGTTCCCATGGCAGGCCTTTGTTTCAGAGAAAACCGCCATGGTCCTGGGGCAAGTTCATTCTGCACAACTCAGTAACTCCATGCAAAAGTGCCCATATTTCTAATTGTTGAGAGGTATGAAGTTCTGGGGTAAACAACTAGGTTTGTCATCTTTTCAAAAGGAACATTTGAGTCATGGAAAACCACCCAGAGTATCTAATAATACAAAAATATTTGGGATAAAAACAAGATATCGCTAATAAATATTTTGGTGGAATTACAGAGTTCAAAAGCCTAATGCGGATATCTCTGTACCTTTAACTGTCAGAGAAATGCCTGAAAGGTGATCCTGACAAGGCAGAGGAAAATAAAAAGATCTTTGCCAGTGATCCTATCTTGGCTGTGTACACTAGAATCAAGATGTGAGATTCAGCCCTCAAAAACTAATCCAAGCTTATGAAATTGGCATGACTTGGTCTAGCAAAATTAATTGTCTTTGAAGTCAGGCATACCTGAATCCTGTCTCTGCCACTCACCAGCCATGTGACCTTGAACAATCTAACCTCTCTGCACCTTGATTTCCTCATCTGTAAAATGTGCATAGTAATAGCCCTCATTCGTATGATCATGGAGAAAATTCAGTGAGATAATACTCCCGGCACATGGTCAGTCCTTAACAAAGTGTATCTATCATCAATTAATCATCATCATTAGCTTCATCTTCTTCTTCATCTTCATCATCATTATCATGGGCCAATCTATAGAAGGAACTAGGGAGATATAAAAGGTAGCTCAATCATGAAGCATTTCATAGGCTGGTGGAGGTAATGTTTGTTTTCATAATATAATTGCATATCCTATATTTCTGATTTTTTTAAACACCAGCTCAAACCAGATAGATTTCTGATTTTTAAAACATTGTGATTGATCTCATTAATTAACTGACTAGTGACTTAATGTTTTATTTAAAAAGGTTTGGAAAAATCTCGGTACTGCAATTCTAATTGTTTTTCCCATTAAATTCAGCAGCAACCACAGAACCACAAAAATGAGTGTCTTTATAATTGAACCATTTCCATTCTCATTGAGAAGTGTCTGAAATTTGTGGTTTTATTAACTGAAATGAATGTTTGTCCTCATGCAGAAAGAAAAAAGCATCTGTTCATAATAATAATGCCATGGAAAAATTACCACAGAAATCAATCCTTTTGTTCCTCCTTGGATAAATTTGCAAAACTTTGTAGGGTTCCCTTGAGAGACAAATTTAAATCCATCAAAAAATGTTACCTTCTAAACATAATTGCTACTAAACTATTTTATTTGCATATTCAGATTGTTACTGGGTGAAGCACAATTTGTGGGATGGTGTTTTTCAGAAAGGCAAATGGGGAAATTAATTATAGAGTTCTAGAGTTCATTTACCCAAAAGCACAGAAAATATATATTAATAAGTGACTTCATGTGGCTAACTAGAGCTCATGGAGGTATGAATATTTCCCTCCCTGAGATAGGAATGAATTTTTCCTAGGTACTTTGGTAGCCATGGGCTGTATAACTAGAATATAGCCCATAAATGGACAGGCAATTTAGCTTGCCATTTCATTTCATCAAAATGCCATTCTATGGCAGGTCTCTGTATGGCCATTTCACTAAGAGTTTAATTTAACCTAAAATTTATTTTCTTACTTGAAAAGATAAAGATTAGAGATGCTTTTTCCATTAGCTCCCCTCTCTTACTATTAATATACTATCCCAAGAGGATACTGTTCATAATGGACTACTCATGAAAGAGAATTAGTGCCAAAAATCTGAGGACATGTTCAAAGAAAAGCAAATTTTAGGAATTGTGATTTTATTTACTTGTAAATTTATCATTTTTTAAACAAATAATTCTGGTAAGAATGTTGAGAAATATATACTCTTATCCACTGTGGGTAAAACTGTAAACTGATATTAAATTTTTGAAAGGTTGGTACTTTGTTTTCAAAAAACCATGAATCTGGGAATCTTATCAAAGGCAGGTTAAGAGCATGGGCTCTGGTGTTGGAAACCTGTCTTCAGTTTCCTACCCATTACGTGCTATGCAACTCTGGACAACTTTCTCAACTTCTCTGAACCTCAGAATCCTCATTTGAGTATGTTGGGATAATATTTAATTTAGGACTGCAGTGAAAATTAATTGAGATGATATCTATAAAGTATTTATTACAGAGCATATTAGTTTTCTATTGCTGTGTAACAAAACGCCACAAATTTAACAAGCTAAAAGAGTACACATTTCTTAGAGAATCTGTGGGTTGGGAGTCTGGGCATGGGCCATTGAAAAATGTGAAGCAACTTAAATGGTCACCATTTACAAAACACAAGCTCCACGTAGCTGAAGCATACTGTGTGAAGTGCAAGAGGGTAGTTGACCTACCAAACCAGGAAGAGAAAATAAAAAGTCTTTTGGCTGTCCACTAATGCTTTCAGACCACACGGCCCATCCTGTTATTGGAAAGTTGACCTGAGTACAATGGTAACAGGAGTAGAAGTAGCACTTCTACAAGAGTAGAAGTAGTAATAGAAGGTCAAAGCAGCTCTTTTCAAGCTCCAGTTATCTGGTCATACCTGTCTCCTCCTCTCTTTGCCTGGCATCATATCTCTTTATTCCATCCCTTCATTCCTTAAGGACAATGTTGGGTGCCAAAGTTCTGCTCTCCGGTTCTGTCCCATCATTATCCCTGGTTCCATCAAGGTCTAAGGAAAGTATCCATGCCGTCCTGTACTCTGGCTTCACAAATCCTTTGACTCTCACAACGCACTTCAGCCATCCTTACCTATAGCTATGCTCTCAATTGTGAGAGCATCTTGGAAACCTTACATTCCATCTTCTTCCCTGAGCATAGTGTTCAATCCTTCCTACTTTCTCAAATTTTCACTTCCATTTCATCAAGCTTCTCCCTCAGCAAGACTTCCAGAGTCTGGACCTCTATTTATGTCCTATTGCATCGAATTCCTCCTATATCCATTTCTTTTCTAATCCATCCAGATCCAATGGCCCACCCCTTCAAATGCTCTCTTACCTCTTACCTTTCTTGTCTTATTTTATTTTTACTTTAATGTTATTATTATAAAAATACGCATATGTGTACTTGTTATTCTCTATTGCTGCACCTCCAGTTCCAATCTCCACTCTTCTCTGCCCTGCTCTTGCTCTAGGAGACTGACCCCTGTAATTGCCTCTCCCAGGTCCCCTTGTCACCTGGCTTATGGCTGGATTCAGCCAATGGGAAGCACCAGCAAGAGATTGGCAGAGGGGAGGGAAGAAAGGTTGGGAGGGGCACTTACCTGTGCACACCTACCCCAGCTCTGACACTGTGATGCAAACAGGGGAAACACGAAAGCCTGCCCATATGCTTCTCCTCTACAAACGAAAGCCTTAAGTCACTAGTGTGGGGCAGCAAATTCTGTTTCCCCAAGGAACACATGAAGATCTATTATAGCTAGGGAAATAGTAAAAGAAGAAAATCCTCTCCTTGAGGGAAGGGCAGGAAACAGTTCTGGGCCTAGGACTACACCAATAATTAAAGGTCTCCTACCACAGGAGTAGGAACAAGAAACTCTCTCCCACACAAGATCTGCCAAACATACAAGAGTTTGGCTTCCATGGGGAAAAGGAGCAGGATGACTGAGATGCCACCCTAACACCCTGGCACAGAAGACCTAATACTGGGACTGGATCAGCATAACAGAGAAAAAACCCTGACTCCCACCACCAGACTTAGCAAGAATCAAGTAAGCAACAATAGTCTACCACTAGGGGAGTGGCAAGAGTGTGGAGAAAGACCCCTCTTTGGAACAGGTGCACAAGGAAAGCAGGAACATTGGGGAAAACTCTCTGGCACCACAGCCTCCCATTCTAGCAAGGTTAACATCAGAGGGATTTGAAGCTGGTGGTACCTAGAGCATAACCACAGCAACAACAGCACCCAAATCCAGCTCAACTCCTGGCTCAACTGACTCATCCTCTCTCACCCACCACTGCCACATACACACACTAATGGTCTCGCAGAAGAATCTGTGTGCCCATTTCCAGGCACAAATACTATATGCCTCACGTTCTACTGTTCTGCATATAATGGGACAGCATTCGATTAAAAATTGTAAGACACACACACATACATCCACAAAGACAAGGAAAAAAATCCAGTACCAAAAGACAAAGCAATCAACAGTGCTAGACTAAGAAAAGACCTAGGTATTGGAACTGTCAGATAGGGAATATAAAAATTATTAAAATTCATACGTTAAAGTTTCTAGTGGAAAGGCTGGATAACATGTATGAACAAATGGAAAATTTCAGCAGAGAGAAAAATCAAATGAAATGCTTAGAAGTTTAAACCTACATAGTGACAGAGATTTAAAAAAAAATGCCTTCAATGGCATCATCAGTAGAATTGACACAGTTGAAGAGAGAAAAAGTGAATGTGGGCACCAGCATTTCGGACCAACTTTTGCAGCCTTCAGCGGACTGTACTCACTTTCTCTGCTCCCTGAAGGATGTATATTTTTCTAATTTGGTTGCCCAGCAAGACTCAGCCCATTTGGAAATCCAGCTTCCTGATGTTCACACCTTGTCTCTTCAGAGAGGCTGGGAGGGGAGCAAAGGACAGAGGAGCCCAGATGAAATGGGGCAATAACTAACACTAACTAATCTGTTAGTAATGCCAGGTATTGCTCTCAGCACTTTGCATTCTTATTCTTATCAATATTATCTTACTTAATCCTCATAGCAACCCTGCTTGGCAGGTGCTTTATCCCATTTAACAAATGAAGAAATGAGGCAAAGAGATTAAACAATTCCCCCAGAGTCACAGAGTAAGTGGCAGAGCTGGGATCCCACCAAACCAGATGTTTGACTCAAAACTCTTCTTTCTGCTATACCATACAACCTCCAGAGGTGATAGGACAAAAGCACCACTATATTCATGACCACTCAACTTTCAACCACAATGGAAGTCTAAAACCTAGAGGGGAAGTAGATAACCCAGCTTTTTTAAAGAGACCGACAGAAGTTCCTGATGGAGGATTCCTGGCATTGACTTTCCGTGAGATACAGGCACTTGTATACACTGAAGGTGTTCAATCCAGACCCTTCTTAAATGGCCCTGTTGGCCTAAGGTCATGTTTCCTCATCCAACAGAAGCCTGCTGCACATCTATAGAACTCTCCTGACAGAACAGAACAAGTAACCCACCTCTAGAAGACTGGAATTAGTCACAGAATTTTTTTAAATAAAGTGTTTCTTTAGTAATGAACACAATTTCTGTCAGTCACAGCGAGCAGAATATGCTGGTTCTGAAGAGCCAGGGGAGAAAGTTTATAAAGGGAAATAGCAAATTGTAATAAATTAAAGGTCTGTTCAGTGGCAGGAGGGACAGTCTTCTTTCTAAACAATGCTCTGTCCCAAAGATATTTTTTTCCTGCCAAAGATGATAGAATCAGTGTACTAAGAGTGTCTAACTACAGAATAAACAGAGCTTTGTCTTGTATTTTGGTTTTATTTTAACCACTACGTGAGGGGAGATAGAGAACTGGTATTTCACATACCAGAAATTAGAATGTAGTTTTTAGAGTGTTAGAACAGGAACTTAGCTTTTAGCGGGAACAGAATTTCAAACTCTCTAAGGATTATTTTAAGTTCAGTTATATCTAAATTGACTAACAAATATAGTTTATGAACCATTATTACCTTCCAAACCAGTCATGTTTTATGCCTTTCCATAATCATCTAAAACACCTTCCACGGTTCTTGAAGGACACAAACACAGGGTAAGTTTATATATCACATGGGTAAAAATGCAAAGAACTTTACCACCCAGAATGGCAGAGCCAAGTTTATATGAAGCCTTGTCTCCATCTGATTAAATAGTAAATATTTAGCTCTTCAATGTCAAAAATACACTGAATCCTTTAGCTTTTCTTATCAGCAAATAGAAAAGAAAGCAATTTACAAATGGTATTGGAAGAATGGTTTGAGTGTCTCCTTCAGAGCTTCCCTATAAAAACTGATTTCCCTCTTAAAGGAAGACTCATATTTCTGTTTCCTGCTTTTCCTTCTCAAAGAGGGAACCGGTTTTACTCGGTTTCCAGAGAAGAGAAATATACCAGCAGACTCATGGGAAAAGGCAATCAGAATAAACTATAGGAATATGACCAGAAGAGTAGGACTAAGAATGCAGATTCCTAATCAGTAGATCTGGGTGGCCTGAAATTCTGCATTTCTAAGCAGTTCCCAGGTGATGCTTATAATGCTGGTCTGAGGACCACACGCTCAGGGTAGCAGGGATGCAGGCAGCATCCCTATAAGTGTACCCCAAGACACTGACTCCTTGATCTTTGAGTGGCTGGGCCCTGAGCTGGTCATCCCCAGCCTCTACAGGGCCCCACACAGGGCCCAAGTCTTGCCATCTTGTCACAGTGGGTAACAAAAATATCTTCTCAATGTGCCATGATGAACAGAAGGTTGGGAAACATCGCTTTAGTGGTCTGGAGGCTGAAGATTTGGGCTTTGTCAGCAGGGGTCTTAGAAAAAGTCTTCAGAGGTCATGTGGAGGGCAAAATGTGGAAGAAAATGTGAGCAAAGGCAAGTTCAGAACGGGAAAGCTCAGAGGCCAAGAGAAGGCAAGGCCGAGGTAGTTGTGTAAGAATGCACTGCAGCATAGTGGCAAACTCTGGTGATGCCCTAAGAGATTGTCAAATTAAAAATTAAAAAAATATTAATAAAAGATATTCAGGGATTGGAGAGGTAAAGATCCATGTGAAATTTTACAATGAACACAGGCCAGGGCCAGAAGGACTGGATTTGAAAAAAGTGCATTAGAATCAAATTTGAGATTAGCTTCTCCTGGTGAGAAGAGTTTGCCACAATCTTGAGAAGAAAGTGGAATTTAAGCAAGAACACACCTGTCATGTATATTATGTTCATCATTGACATGCATGTGAATGCTCTTTCTTTAAACAGGCTGTGTATCATTCATCTATAATTATATTTTTGTTCTCAGCTAATTTTTTTTGTTGTTGTTTCCAAAGACTGGAGCATTAAAGAATATCTTCAGATGTTGTAAGTGAGTCCTGGGTAGTGACGCAGCCAAGCACTTGGTCTTAATCTTAATGTCTTATATAAGGACATCCCTTAACTAGATTAGCCACATACCCAGTGCTTACAAGGGATTTTAGCATCTGGTTCCCTGCAGCAAAGGAACTGGGTGGTCAAGTCCTCCTTTCAAACTTTCCCCAAAGTCTTGTGCCAAATAGGACCTTTATCAATCCACCGGTTCCTACACTGCACTTAGTGGTCCTGAGCTCTATCTTTGTTATGTTAATGTCATACTGTTCTCTGGAGAACATCATCTTAGATCTCCCAGCGGCATCAACTGGGCTCTTTCCACAGGTTCTCTTTTATCTTTCTTCCTTGCCCTCTCTGGAATCCTACTTGACTGCTTGACACTCTTTGACTCAAAGAAGTCTCAATATTTGAATTCAACCTGTGTGCTGTTTGTTCCAATACAGTGAATTATTCAGACCTGTAAGGTTAAGTCCATTCAGTCCAACCTACTCAACATCTGAGTCCTTCCTTTCTTCCTCCTTTATGTGTTAAATAGGCACAAACTGAGTTGTAATCAAAATGCAACTTTATTTTTGTCACCCACTGTCATGTTAAAATTAATTCCCTGTGCCTGGATGAAAACTTTGGTAGGTACCATGGCCTCTTCTGTTCCTTCCTGGGTTATAGACTCACCTAGGGTCCATATATTGCAAATATGGGTCAACTGAGCAATTGGAATGTTCAGTCCAAGATACTAATCAAAACTTCAAGCTGGATTTAGCATTAAATATACCAAATACAGCCCCCTTCTCCAGTTCAAATCTATTTTCTTGCAGTGGCACAAAGCGATGTGGTCGGTTTTGTCTGCGGCCCCTTGCTTACAGTTGTGCAAGCTGAGCTCTGGGCAACTCCAAGGGAGTGGGCGAGGGCCCCCCATTCATACTCACAGGGCTTTTCCCAATTTTCACAAAAATGCTGCTTAGTGGGGCACTTCCAGGCTTTGCTACCTCTCCCCCTGTGTGGGTCAGCACAGGAGAAGGAGTCCTGGGGAGAAACAGGAAATAGTACTCGAAACTGAGGACTCCCTCAGATTTATACTCTCTGGTCTGGCTGATGTTTAAGGCTGTTTCTTTTGCGGGCTTTTCTGAAGATTTGGGGAGGATTCCCCTGTGGGCCACTCCCGCTGTAATCCAGTGGTGTGGGCAACACCAGCTTTCCTCTATGCCCTCAGCTCTCCATTCCTGAGCATTTTCCCCCACATACTTTCATGCTGGAGTGCCAGAGGGAGCTCAGTGAAGACCCTCTTGGTTAGGACGCAGATGTTCCAGGGCAGCTCTTCCTCCCTGGCCCACAGGAATCCTGCAAGTCCACCCCAGCACGACCTGCTGCCACCACACTTGAGTTCTCTTGGTTGTGGAGACCTCCCTGGAGCGCCCCTGTATTCTCAACTCTGGAGGGGCACACGTCAGGCTCTCCAAGGGGCCCCTAGAAGCTTTCTCACTAGACTTGAAACAGAGGTAACCGTCACCTCTCCCTGGAGGGGAATGGGGCTTACACAGGACAGCAAGTGTCTTCAAAGAAATCAACCCATGCTGTCCTCTTGCTCCAGTCTGACCCTTATGTATTTCCTTAATCTGGCTAAAGGGCCCAAGCGTTACCAAACAGTCCTACCTAATTTCTTGTGTAAATTCTGCATAGGGAGGAATCGGTCTCACACTCATTTTGGTAACTGATGGCCATTGTATTGGGGCATTTTGAAATTAAGCCCCAAGTACATCCATTTAGAGCCACTCCACTCCTCCTCTCCTAGTATTAACAAAAGTATTAAGACTAAACTTTCAGGGAAAACCATAATTCTCCTTTTAGATTTAACAGGAAAGACAATAGCTGAGCTCACTGCAGTAATAACCTCTGTCCAGACCCCCTGGGCAGCCAAGCTGAAGGTCTCCTTGGGACACCAGCTCCACAAGACGCTGGCAGCCTTATGGTCCAGTCTGATTCTTTCCATCAATTTGGTAATTGTCCCAGGAACTAAGTGTTAAATACATGAAGTTTAAAAAATATCCTGTGAATGAGAGACATATATCCCAAGGCATTTGGCTACGAGATGAAAGTGAATTTTTATAATTACATTTTTAAATATTGTATTTCTCATTTTGGGAAGTTCCACTCAGACCCTCTCTGCTAGCCACAGACCTATTCCCCAAAGATATCCCTTCTCTGGTGGCCCAAACTTCAGCATGCACAGTGTTCCAAAGAAGTCCCCTATGCACAAAACCCCCTGGCCAACCTTCTTGGGTGGAATTGAGTTTGCAGAGCAAAGGTACCAGCTGTTTGTAACTGCAGGGAGTTTTCCCAGGAAAGGAGATCTCTATGGCTGCTGGAGTCCTAATTATACCACTGAACTATGAACTGGAAACCCTAAAGTCAAAGTCTTTATGTTCCTTCCCTGAAGGACTCTAACAAACTTGGTGTCCCCAGCGTATACTCAAGTACTAGGATGTCCTGGTACTTAGTTCAGTCCAGACTGGAATCTGGAGTCTAGCTCTTTGAAAATGTCATGGGCTGGGGACTCCTCAGGGTGTTTATTTGCACAGGGTGGTAGACCTAAGAGGAATTTTGGTGTGTATGCGTGTATGTCTATTCAGCTCCCTGGATTATTTTTGAACCCCTCTGAAGAAAAATTTGAGGCAGACATTGGAGGAACTGTTTTTAGGAGGGAATTTGTAAGACACTGGGCACAGAAGGTACTACTTTGGGACTCTGGAGATAAACGAGGTGCAAAGTTAGGGATGGGACTATTTTTCCACCTTTGCATTGAGTCCAGGACGTGACACCTGAACCCAGACACTGGTGTTCTCACAGGGCACAATGCAGGGTACCACTTGGAGCTCTCAGGCTGTTCTATGAGTGCAGGGCAGTGGCTGGGAAAGGCAGAGACAGAGAAGAGATGACAGCAGACCCCCGCAGTCCCTGTGCTTGACAGACTGGTCCCTGAAGCAACCTTTCCCAGCTTCTCAAAGTACCTAAAACTGGGGGATTTCACAGGAACAGGTGAGAGCATGAATGGGAAATTTAGGAGACTGATTGTAAGGGGGCTTCATTTGTGCCCACAAACTGACTCAGCTTTGACTCCTGACACTCACCCAAGAAGCAGCATTTACAAAATGGGAGCTTTTACAAAAACAATTGAACCTGGTTATAACATGACTCACACTACATGGGTTATGGCTTATTCTGGGGCAAATTCTGACTGGAAACAAATCCAGCACCTACTCAAACCTTGGGGTGCATAAGAATCACCTCCAAATTCAACCTAAGCATGCAAATTCTGGGCCCACCCCCAGAAAGTCTGATGAGCAGATGTGAGGTGAGGCCCAAGAATCTGCTAGCAAGCACCCTCAGGTGCTTCTGAGCCAGTGAACCGAGACCCCAACTTTGCCAAACACTGCCTTACAGCAATAAATCACCAGGCTGGCACATGTGGCAAAGAGTTAGAAACATTTCAACTCTCCTGATGAGATTAAAGGGGAACATCTGCACACCAAGGGTCACTCTTACCAACCCCCCCCCCCCCCACACACACACACACAAGTTGCCTCTGGTAGGAGGAGAAGCCTTTAAAGAAAGTCTTACTGCTATAGGTCTCGAAGGTGACAAAAGTGTCCACCTAACTGCCAGGTAGAGTCGCCTTATGTAAACAGGAACTTCGCATCTGAGGACATCTGCAACTCTCATATAGCCGTCTTTTGATTAGAATGAGATCAGTAGCAAAAAGACCCTTAAACAAGTGAATGAGGTAGATAAGTGAGGTGCCATCATTTTGCTCTGAGGGTTGAATGAAGAAAATGTGTTAAGTTTCCCCCTGAAGGGGAAGACACAAAGTTTCCCCAGTGAAGGAAACTTCCATGCACTTTTTCCTATGAGCTTGCAAGAGAGCAAATGTTCAAGAAGCTGAACCCCCAAGATTTCAGAGCCCTGGAACAAAAAGTGGAGGTGGTTTAGGGGGTGACGGGCAGGAGGGGCTTTCTAGACAACAATATTACCAATTTGAGGAGGCTGGTATCTGCCTTAACCTGGGAGGGAGCCAGAGGGCACGAAGGAGGAGAAGAGAAAAAGGGGCTATAGGCTGAGCTGGGCAGAGCCCAAAGAGGGCGCTGGAGAGGCAGGGGTTAGGGCGACAGGCGGGAAAGCAGCCTTTGCCAAAACACCAAGCTAAACAGGGAGTGGCATGCTATGCAATGTGTTTGACTGTATTGCTGTTGACTTATTTCCTGCTCTTATTTAGCTAATATTAAGACTCCCTTGGACAGGAATAAATTTCAGGTTTTATTCTATTCCACAGTCCAATGGTTCTCAAACTTTATTGTGCATCAGAATCACCTGGAAGGCCCCATAGGTCTAGGGGCCCCAACTCAGGGTTTCTGACTCAGTCAGCTGGGCCTGGGCCTGAGAATTAGCATTCTCACAAGTTCCAAGATGATGATGCTGCTGCTGCTGGTCCGGGTACCACACTTTTAAGAACCACTGATACAGCACATCCTTCCCTCAAACAGGTGGAAGAGGATGGGCGGAAGCTGGAAACAAAAGAGGAAGGGGCCTGGTAAGGGGCATTCTGTGACAATATGGGTAGGGCAAGTTACTCTGTGGGGACTGAGATTTCAGTGGCCATGGGAAAGTTAAGAATAAAAAAAAGTTTATGTAAGTGGATTGATACAATAAATTTCACATGCAGAATTTACTGCACTGTTTTGAAAGCAAATACCCTGGGAGAAAATAATACTCAAAGAAGTTATCAGTCACTTACACCTTACTCTGGACAATTTTTAAAATTCATATCTACAAGATTGTCAGATTGTCATCTTCAAATAGAAATAGTTTTACTTCTTCCTTTCTGATTTGGATGCCGTTTAGTTATTTTTCTAGCCTAATTGCTCTGGCTAGAACTCCCGGTACAATGTTGAATGGCAGTGGAGAAAAGGAGTATCCTTATCTTGCTCCCAAGTTTAGGGGGGAAACTTTTAGTCTTCCACCATTCAATGTAAGGCCAACTGTGGGTAAAGTTAATATCCGAGAAGGCTTGGAGGGTGGTGGGGAGGGGAAAGGCACAAAGGGGGGGGACGGCCTATAATTTGTTCATTTTAACCTCCTTTTACCCACGGCTGGCAGGAGGCTGAGCGTTTTAAAAGCCAAGTTATTGAGCAGGAGTTAAAGTTAAACTGATTAACCCCTCCCCTCCTTCTAGCACTTTTCCCTTTCTACACCTAGCTCAGATCCAGATTCTTTGTCTATACTGCAACTCTTTTAAACGTTGGGTCAATATATACACTCATTTTACAGGTAAGAGAACTGAGGTTCAGAGAGGTTTAAGCCACTCACTCAAGGTCACATGGCTAATAAATGGTGGAGCCAAGATTTATCTCTTATCTGTCAGTCTGAGCGAAGTATTTCCTCTTTCCTCTCTACCACTCTACATGACTCCCAACCCAGTGCTCTCTTCAATGCACCCCACACTGTGAACCCTGGTCTCAGCCAAGTGCATCTGGCAATACCTGTGTTCGAGCTCCTGCCCTCCTTTCGCTCCCAAACCAGGCAGGGGGGCATTTCTTAACCTGCCTGCCCCTTTCGATTCCAGCCACTTGGCATGAGCACACGGTCCCACCATCTCCCAATGGGCTGTTTGTGAAAGGTGTGGGCTACAGGATGGAATAAGCCCTGTAATTGATTCCTGTCACAGGAAACTTGAATATTAGCTAAATCACAACAGGAAACCAGCCATTCAGGAGTAATACGATCAAACATTTCACTTAGTCCAAACATACCTGCAGAAGGGAAAACCATTCCAGCAGTCTTCCAATCTGAAGGAATCGCTGAGTTCTTTGTATTCTAGGTACAAGTACCTGATGTACTGTTTTCAGCACAAAGATTCTGGTTTAAACATTAAGCATTTCTAACTCGGTCTCAGTTAAAAGGGAGTAGCACCCCTCCCTAGGAATGGAGGGACCTGGGGCATAGTCCAGAAATGATATGCAGGCACAACAGCCTGATGGCAGAACCCAAGATTGCCTCAGACACCTTCTTCTTTGCTCTTACCACTGTCAAGGGATGAGGACACCAGGAAGGCATCTGACTGCTCAGGGCCACCTTGTTGCCTCTGCCAAAAATGCAGAAAAGCCAGGCTGAATGAGGGTTCAGTGGGAATGAACATATGTGAAGGATCTCAGAATTGCTGAGAAATGGATCTGGGTATCTTACATTATTAAATGTTTTGTAAAAACCAGGCATGGTGGCTCACACCTGTAATCCCAGCACTTTGGAAGGCTGAGGGTTGAGGATTGCTTGAGACCAAGAGTTCAATACCAACCTTGACAATATAGTGAGACCCTGTCTCTACCAAAAAATTTTTTTAAATTAGCCAAGCATGGTGGTGTGGGCCTGTTGTACCATTATTTGAGAGGCTGAGGCAGAAGGATTGCTTGAGCCCAGGAGTTTGAGGCTGCAATGAGCTTTGATTGTGCCACTGCACTCCAGCCTGAACAACAGAGCAAGACCAAGACCCTGTCTCAAAAAAAGAAAAAAAAATGTTGTAAAGAATGTGCTCAGTGCATAAGTACTGAAATCACCCTATGGGTGGTATGTGTGGGATGAGAAAGAAAGAATAATGATCTCATTTTGAATTGTTTTAAAAAAGGGAGTCTGTTTTAATTAATATGTGTTTAAGTAATAGAAGCCATGAGCAAGTGTGGCTTAAGTAATCTTGGTACTTACTATCTCACAGAACAGAAAATGGGAAGTAGGAGCTTCCAAGGCTAGTCCAGCCTTGTAACAGTATCTTTAAAACTCAGGCTTCTTTTTTCCTTTACTTCTTCCTTCATCACTATCTTGGCTTTTTTATTCTTCTGAATCATGCTTGTTGCCTCATGGTCACAAGATGGCTGCCACTGTTCGAAGAATCACATCCCCACACAACTGTTTGAAGGAAGGACACAAGAGATGTTTCTGGAAGAGATTTTCTTTTCACAAGCCTCACCCTTAGCAGGGAGAAAAAAATATTTCTCCACAAGACCCCAACAGACTTTCTTTTGTTTCATTAGCCAAACCGGGCCATTTGACAATTTCTAGCTGTAAAGGAGTCTGGGAAAGCAAGTATGTGTCTTTCCCAAATTCTGTCATTGGAAGTAGGCAAGGGGTGCAAATGGCTTTGGAGTAGACAGTTAAGAGTATCTGTTATTGGGATAAATAGAAGTGTAGCCAAAAATAAAATAAAAATAAAAATTCCTCCCCTGAAGTCAAAGAAAAGGTATTAGAATGTATCTACAGTTTTAGTAAAAAGAAAGTTTCTATTAAAAAAAAAGGCCTCACTGTGTATGTACATATACTTCCACATAGTTACATAAAAAATTTTTTAAGGTGGGGCAGCTTTAAAATTCTACATTCCTCTGACCCAGTTTATCCCAGGGAAAAACCATGGATATGTACAAAGATGTATACATGAACATGTACATGTATATGTATAATTATGTATATGGATGTTCATTATATATGTTTAGAATGCAAGCAGTTGGAACAACCAAGCACTCCTACTACTTCATCCTGCTCTGCTAGGTACCAAAGTCAATTATAAAGGTGGCCTGGAGAAGAGAATGGCCCTCTTCCCTTTGTGTTACCCTCTCTGTGCTTTGTACCCCAACATGGGCAAGGTTTTGTGAAACCACTTTCTTAAGTTCTATCTTCACCCTAGTTCTACCTGGAAGGGTTTGCATAATGGCATCCAAGTTCCATTCAGAACCTCTGTCCCATGCCATCACTTAGGGAAAACCCCTCAGGTCTGTCGCCTTCTCCCATGGTTGATTCTCTCCCAAAAGACCCCATGCATGGAAGCTTCATTTGAGCCACTACGGCAGCCCTCCCCACATACCCAGCTATGCCCAAGTCATATGGAGTGGAACCCAGGTCAGACTTAGCTCCGTACTGCAAATGGTAACCAGTCCAAATCCTACTCAGTGCAAGGAGAGGCTTTAATGACAGAGGACCCGCAAGTCTGTACCCTCGAGCTCACAATCCAGTTAAGGGAGCAGGAGGATGAGATCTACTGGGACTGGAGGCTCCTCTTAGAGTGGTAATATTATTGTACTGCTAAAGCTACTCAATTTTGCCACTTGTAGAATGAAATAGGAATTATTCATTATTAGGGCTTTGATTTGTTCATTAGCCTTAAAAGGAAATGTTCAATGATAACAGCAATAAAGGATGTTAAACCTACATAGATAATTAAGGTAAACCGAATTTCACTTGCTCCTGTCCTCAGAGTAAAGCTATCTTATTGGTTAAGGAAATACAAAAATATATTTCCCAGCCAACTAAAATGCTAGATACTGAGATCACTTAGAAATTTATGCTAAAAATTTGTACAATCAGTCTGCAAGATGGAAATGAAAACCTATATAATGAAGAAACTGTTAAAGGTGAACTAGTAGGAAGCCATTAGCTCAGCCTTACAGGAATATTGATTTTAAGGTCTCTTTTTTTTTTTTCTATTATTATTATTCCAAGGTATTCTGAGGGTACCAACATTCTAGTTACACTTTATGTCTTTGCCTCCCCCAAATGCAGGTTAAAGGCGTGCCCTTCCCTCCCTTTAGTGCTCCCCATGTCCTTTAGTTTTAGATTTTCCCCCCTATCCCCCTAATCCCTGGAGAGTATTTCTGCCATGTGATCACCCTAGTGTTGATCAGTTAGTACCAATTTGATGGCGAATACAAATGGATCCCATTCTTCTGCTCTTGTGGTGCCTCACTTTGGATGATGGGCCTGAGTTTA
>CAUYSK010026568.1:0-65850 GCA_963575035.1 Avahi laniger | reverse complement strand
CTGGGACTACAGGCATGTGCCACCATGCCCGGCTAATTTTTTCTATATATATTTTTAGCTGTCCAATTAATTTCTTTCTATTTTTGGTAGAGATGGGGTCTCGCTCTTGCTCAGCCTGGTCTCGAACTCCTGAGCTCAGAATGATCCGCCCACCTCGGCCTCCCAGAGTGCTAGGATTACAGGCTTGAGCCACCGCGCCCGGCCAAGCATTATCCTTTTATCAAAACTAGACAAAGAGTAAAAGAAGACTACAGACCAATATTTTTAATGAACATAGATGCAAAAACTCTTCAACAAGGTATTAACAAATCAAAATCAGTAATATATAAGAAGATAACATTACAGCCAAATGGGGTTTACCCCAGAAATACAAGGCTTGTTCAACACTTGATAATAAATGTAATTCACCACATTAACAGACTTAACAAGAATAACCACATCATCATATCAAAATAGATACAGAGAAACATTTGACAAAATTTAACATCTATTCATAATAAAAATTTAGCAAGCCAGGCATAGAAGTTGTAGAACTTCAGTTTGGTAAAGGGCATCTACAAAGAACATCTCACATTGTACTTAATGGTGAAAAGTGGAATGCTTTCCTCCTAAGATTAGAAACTAAGACAAGAATGTCTACTGTGACAACTCCTATTGAATATTACTCTGGAAGTTTTAGCAAATGCAGTAAGAATAGAGAAATAAATGGCATTCAGCTGCTGGATGGGGCGGCTCACGCTGTAATACCAGCACTTTGGAAGGCTGAGGCAGGAGAAATGCTTGAGGGCAGGAATTTGAGACCAGCCTGGGCAACATAGTGAGACCCCATCTCTACAAACAATTTTTTAAAATTTAGCTGGGTGCAGTGGCATGTGCCTGAAGTCCTAGCTAAGGCTGGAGAGGATCACTTGAGCCCAGGAATTCAAGTTACAGTGAGGAATGATCTTGCCACTGTACTCTACCTTGGGTGTCAGAGCGAGACCCCATCTGTAAAAGTAAAAAGAAAAATTAGCCGAGCATGGTGATGTGTGCCTGTAGTCCCAGCTACTCATGAGGCTGAGGTGGGAGGATTGATTGAGCCCAGGAGTTTGAGGCTGCTGTGAGCTATGATCATGCCACTGCCCTTCAGCCTGGGCGACAGACCAAGACCCCGTCTCTTAAAAAAAAAAAAAAAAAAAGGCATTCAGATTGAAAAGGAAGAAGTAAAACTATTCACAGTTGGCATGATTGTCTATGTAGAAAATAATAACGGGACCTGCCTCTTAGGATTGCTGGATTAAGTTGATTAATATAGGTAAAGCACTTCAAATCATACTTAGCATTCAGTTAGCATGCAAGAAATACGACTGTTATTCTCTTAATTTTTGGCTATTGCTGCCTCTTCCACTTTCCCCATCTATGTCTATTGTTAAAAAGAAGGAGGAGGAGAGTGTAAATAGTGCTTTAGTATTTAGTGCACAAAAACTTTAGTGTACATAATTATTGGGGGAGAACTTGTAAAAATGCAGATTCCTGAGCCTCATCCCATATCTACTTTGTGGCTATAGAGACCAGGGATTTGCATTTATAAAAGCTCCTCCTCCCCTTGCAGGTGGTTATTATGCATACTGAAGTTGGAGGATTACTATTCTGTGAGATGTTTGGATAAAGTTAAGAAAAAGAAGAAAAATCTTAGGTGGCACTTTTGCTAGTGTTCTGAATCGACTGGATATGGACATTTTTACCAATAAATTGATTGAAATCAAGAAGTAAAATTCAGGAGACTTGAAATGCACATCTTTTGGCCCAAGGAAATATTAACAGATGGCTATCTACCATGTTGAGATGGGTGATGGCCACAAATGAAAGCTAGTGGGGACAAGCAGCCACAACTCAGCTGTTAAATATGTTATTTCTAAAGCGTCCAATAGCATTAAACGTGGTTTGGTATGGAAATATGCAACTTGATAAGGGGAACCTGTTATGAGTTTATTATATATGAAAAATAAGAAGCAGATTGAGAAGTTCCTATATTAGAGTAGGATAATAGTTAAATTATCCTAAGAGCAACAACGAGTACGCTAGAAACATCAACATAAATGCAATCTGTCACTGCAATAATCCACACTGCCTCTGGCATCAACCTATTTACTGCAGGGCATCATATGGACTGGCATAAGGATATAATTTGTACCCTAATTTGAATATGTACCAGTGGTTCCCAAATGTGGGTAGGCAAGAGAATCAACTCGACAGCTTGTTAAAACTGTATTTATCATGGGTTTCACCCCAGGAGGCTGGCTGTGATTCACCTTTTCTCTGGGGAGCCTAAGCATCCAAGGTCCAGGCTTGAGAACTGCTGCTTTGTACTCTACTAAATGGAAACTACGCTTCCAGGAAGCTGACTGTTATTCAGAATTTTGGTCATGGAGATTAAGATGGGGCTTCAAACATCCTGTCCAACTGCTGATGCTTAGAGTTTCCTGGGTAGTCATTAAGGGAAGTAAAGGACAAGAAGAGGGCTTTCCACTTATGAGACTGGCCAGGCAATGACAAGTTGAGTTGTTTAAGGCATCTCTCATCACCTTGCCTTGAGGGTGATGAATATGTTCCACAAGTACTATTTAAAGAATATAAAAATAATTTCGCACTTGTCAGCAATTCCTCGCAGAAAAATGTTTCTGGTAATGGAACATTTTGCTCTATTAAGTAAGAAGCTATTGGTCCTGTGATAAATAAGCCCTTATTTTTTTACAACACCATAGGAATGAGTGAACCAATAAAATCCAAGCACCCACTTCCAGCTTGTGTATGAAACCTGAAGGTGGGTCTCTGATACTTTTTCAAAGACATTCAGTGGAGTTCAATAAGGAGCAGATGTCTGCTTCTGAAAACAGGCTGGGAAGGGGCAAAGAGAACAAAATTGAGCAGTTGTCAAGAGCAGAGTGAAGGAACGTAGAATCAGAATTCTGATCTATCAAGGAGGACCATGGCCCATTTCAAAGACTCTCAGTGGACACAATAATAAATAAGCATTGAATGTAGTTTTTATGGTATAAGTAGAGGAAAATGATACATAGGAAGTAGCTTTGGTGGTACCAGGTGTCTCGCACTTTTCCCCAGCCTTTCATTCACCCTTTCCACTGGTTCTGAATATAATTTTTAGTATCTCTATACATTTGGGATACAGAACCAAGCTTTGATCAATTTAGTCATATTGTTCTAGTTAAATAAGTTGCAATCCTCAAAATGAATTTTTGTAATCCTGACAGTCATTTTATTCCAAATATTGGTAACCTTTTAGCCATAAAGTCCTTGGAGTCACTTTATTCACTTGCTCTTAAAATTTCCAGAGCTACACAATAAATACATACAATTTTATCTGTCAATTTAAAAAAGATGTCCAGAGCTTCACTGTCCCATTCAAATTGACTTAAATTCAATCATGAACTGTCCTTAACAGTCTAATTGGATGAGTATATTTAGTAAGTGTTCCTTCATTGAAAGCCATTCACTCATTTAAGAAACATCATTGAGTGCCCATCGTGTGCCAGGCAATCTGTTTCATAAAGGAAGACTGGCCTGCTTATTCCTCTTCCATGTGCTTCTCTATGTGGACCGGAAATGTCTGACCTCTGTGTGATTTAGCCAGTGATGGCCAGGACTATATATGCCACTCAGAGCATTTTGGAATTTTAACAAGAATTGTTATTTTTGAGGATATTAATGAGATCACTTAGAGCAAGATTTCCTTTATTCATCTTCAATTTGTAATTGGACCTTAGATTTTTTTTTTTTAATTTTTAGAGATGGGATCTGGCTGTGTTGCCCAAGCCAGAGTGCAGTGGCTATTCACAAGGATAACACTGCAACCTTAAACTCCTGGGCTCAACTGATCCTCCCCCCTCAGCCTCCCAAGTAGCTGGGACTACAGGCACATGCCACCGCACCTGGCTGGACCTCACATTTAATAGAAGACACTCAGTAATAGCAAGATAAAGAATGCATGGCCTAGCAAATTAGGTAGAGGTTTATGACTGAAAGCAGTGAATAAAGAAATGCTTAAGATTTTATACCAGGTGTGGACTAAACAAAATTGAATGTTTCAGGTAAAAAATTTGACAAAGACATTAAGATTATGTAGAAAGGAAATTTCAGTCATGGATAATGGAGATCTGACTCAGTGGGGAACAACAGGAAGGAAGAATATGGGAAGATCTAAGAACTATTTCCCGAGAAAAACTATAGAAAACAAGGGGGAAACTGGTGCTAGAAAATATAGTATTCTTTCAAGCTGACATCATAGTTTCTTGGAGAGAATGTTATAAAGATGGAAAGGCCAGCTTTACTCCAAGGGTTCAGAATAGCATGGAAACAACGAACATGAGCTTTAGACGATCAATTACACTACCATCCTCTTGGTGGTTATCTGACTTTATAAAAGTTACTTAACATCACTGACTGCCACCTCCTGTCTTTCCAATTCTGATTCTCTGGTGCCCACACTCCAATAATTCTTTAACCTCATTGGGACCTCTCAGACTCCGATGCCCACTACTTTTCCACTGTCTATCCCTCCCCTCCTGTCTCCACTTTCCACCTTTCCGAGCATAGATTCCATGGTCCGTCATTATAGATCTTTGCAAACAGCTTCAGACCTCTCCCTTCATCATCATCATCATCATCATACTAACCTAGAAAACCCCCAACCCTTGTTAAACCCAACTCTGACTTTTGGGACCCATACTCAAGCAGTGGATTGTTGCTGGAGAAAGGCCACACGACACAGACTGGCTTCACTTTAACTCTTGCATCCTGTCTTCTCCATGTGGGAACTGCTTCAGACAGGAAGCCTGCAGTGGGCAAGGGCCTTCATCTCTCTGCTATTTCCTCTCTTTCTGCTCATCCCCTTCCCTATTCATTAACCACTGCCTGGGACCTGCCAGAGTCTAAGGACAGAGGAGAAAGAGGAAAGCAGTATGGGGATTGGGTACTCTTGAAGTCGGGTTTCAAGCCCTCTGGTGCGAGCTAGCACTCTGGTTGGGCCTGGTAGATTAATAAAGTCAATGCTCTTGTCGGTGCTCTGATGGTTATTCTGTGGTTTCCCATCGCTGACCCAGTCACATTTTGAATACCCATTTCATTCAGTATTTCCTGGAGGTGCAACACAATTCGCACAGTGATGCCAACCAAGTCCTTTATGTTGTAATACTGGTGTTTCTCAAATGCAGCAAATAGCAAGGCTAAAACCTAGTCTTTATCAGCCTGTACTCTACTCTCTTTGCATCTTCTTTTTCTTTTCATATTCAGTATCATACTGATGGTTAGCAAATTGTTTATAACTGGTTGTGACAACCTTATCCAGTTTCTGTAGGGTTCTGGCAGGTTTGGAAGATTCCTGTATTTGCAGTCTCTTCCATCTCATGTAGCTTCACTTGCAGCCGGTCTGCATTCCACGCGCTGCACCACTGTCCCTTCTGGTGAGAGCTTATCTCGTACACTCTTCTGTCAACACTGTGAGAATCTGCCCTCTGAGCTCCCTGCGAGAGAAACAGATGCTTCCTGGGTGCACTGACTGGGGCAGGTTGTCCATCAATATTGTGAGTGTTTGTAAGCTCCTCATTCAAAGTAAGTGATGCTCAGATTTTCTTTGATTCTTGGCAAGCCGCAGCTTCCCTGCTTCCTGCTTCAGAAGCTTCAGGCCACTGTTGTGACAGGTATTTAGGAACCTTCACTGGCCATATCTGGTTATTGTGTTGGATTCCTTCCAAGCTGAGTTATTGTGGGTAATGCTGCTGTGAACATGGGTGTACAAATATCTCCTCCAGACCCTGCTTTCAGTTCTTTGGGGTATATATGCAGAAGTGGAATTGTTGGATCACATGGAAATTTTATCTTTAATTTTTTGAGGAACTCCCATAGTGTTTTGCATAGCAGCTGTACCATTTGACATTCTCACCAAGAGTGCACAAGGTTCCAATTTCTCCACATCCTTGCTAGTACTTACTATTCTCTGTGGGTTTTCTTTTCCTTTTTTTTTTTTGATAGTAGCCATCCTAATGGCTATGAGGTGGTATCTCATTGTAGTTTTGATTTGCATTTCCATAATGATTAATGATGTTGAGCATCTTTTCATGTGCTTATTGGCCATTCGTATATCTTCTCTGGAGAAATGTCTGTTCAACTCTTTTGTCCATTTTTTAACTGGGTTGTTTTTTGTTGTTATAGATATTCTGGATATTAATCCTTTATCAGATATATGATTTGTAAATATTTTCTTCAGTCCCATGGGTTGCCTTTTTACTCTGTTTATATTATCTTTTGATGCCCAAAATTTTAAAATTTTCACAAAATCTAAGTTTTCTTTTTTTTGCCTGTGCTTTTAGTATCATATCTGAGAAATCATTGCCAAATCCAGTGTCATAATGTCTTCTAAAAGAAGAAATGTCCATGTTTTCTTCTTAGAATTTTATAGTTTTAGGTCTTATATTTAGGTTTTTGATCCATTTTGAGTTAATTTTTATAGATGGTGTTAGAAACGAGTCCAACTTCATCCTTTTGCATATGGATATCTGGTTTCCCCAGCACCATTTGTTGAAAAGACTGTCCTTTTACCATTGAATGGTCTTGGCACCCTTGTCAAAAATGATTTGACTATGTATGTGAGGGTTTGTTTCTGGGCTATTTTGCTTCAGCTTAAAACACTCTCTTCTTTACATGCTCCCGGGTTTCCTCCTGCCTTTCAGGCTGCTCATTTCCAGTCTCCTGGGTGAGCTCCTCTTAATCTATTTTGGGGCATAAATGCTGTTTCTTGGTCTTAGGTGCTGTCTCTGATCACTCTGCATATTTTTGAAAATTATATTTCTGTAGATGTCTCTCACATCAACATCCATAGTTCAGATCTGTTCTCTAAGGTTCTGGCTGACAAACCCAAATGCCAGTGGATGTCCTACCACACATCTGATTCTTAATAGGTCAAGACCAAAACCTATCAGTTCTCATTCCTTCTCTCCACAAACAAACCTGCCTTTTCAGTATTCCCCCTCCACTCTGTTTTCTAAGCCAGAAACGGGTGTTAAGTTTGACTTCTCCCTGTACGTCAGTCCCACAGCCAGTGAGTCAGCAAGCCCTGCCCGTTCCACCTCCCACTTTATCTCAAGTCATCCCCTCCATCCCCAGGCCCTGGCCTGCTTGAGGCCATTCTACAACCTCTGTCGCCTGATTTAGTGCGATAGCTTTTTAACTGAACTCCTTGCTTCCTCCTTCAATATATTCCACACACTGGAGTTATACTGATATTTTTAAAACATGGTTATAAACATGTCTTTCTCCTTCTTAAAAGCTTTCATAAAATAAAGTCCATTCCCTTAAAGGTGGCTTACAAAGAGCTTCCAGAAGAGACCGCTGCCCACATCTTGTCAGAAATTCTCTAAAGCACTAAGTAAACTAAGTAAAGCACTAAGTAAGTAAGTAAACTCGGTTAACCACCAGAGCTATCTCCTGCAGAGAGATAGCAGGAGTCTCCTTCAGTGTTATTTCTTGTCGCTGGATATTGCCACCACAGCAACCCCACCCCTTTAGCTCAGCTAATTCCCACTCTTCTTACAGGTGTCACCTAAGAAATCTCCTGAATCACGAACTCTGGCATGAGCACCTCCCATGTGCTTCCATGGCACCCTGTGCTTCCCTATCCACAGTCTCTATGACAGTGTGTATTTGTGTCACCATTGAACAGTGATCACCTTGTGACACTGGGCTGTGTCTGTCTTGTTTTCCACTGAATCTCCAGCACACAGGAAGGGCTCAATAAAAATTTGGGGCACTAGTGAAGGATTGATAAAATCTTCAACTGGCATTGCCTTTTTAGAAAACTATCTGGCTATATGAAACAAGAGCCTGTCCCTCACAGGTGTTATCTCTGGGCAGCCGCTAGAGACAGTAGCATAGTGAGGACTCAAAGCTCGTGCTCTGGAGTTAGACCTCCCTAGCTCAAACCCTGGCTCTGCCACTTACTGGTTGTGTGGCCTTGGGAGGTCACTTTACCTCTTTCTGCCTCTTCTTCCTCATCAGTAAAATGGGGATAATAATAGTACCAACCTTGTAGGGTGGGGATTAAATGAGTTAGTAAAGTGCCTGATGTGTAATAAGGGCTCAGTAAATGTAAACTATTATTACCCACTAGAATGTAAGTTCCATAATGATAACGAGGGTTTTTGTCTGTTTTGTTTGTTGCTGTATCCCCTATGTGTAGAACAGGGCCTGGCACCAAATAGGCACTTAAGAAATATTTGTTGGGCTGAGCGCGGTGGCTAACACCCGTAATCCTAGCACTCTGGGAGGCCAAGGCAGGAGGATTGTTTGAGCTCAGGAGTTCAAGACCAGCCTGAGCAAGAGCGAGACCCCATCTCTATTAAAAATAGAAAGAAATTAGCTGGACAACTAAAAATATATAGAAAAAATTAGCCAGGCATGGTGGTGCCTGCCTGTAGTCTTGGCTACTAAGAAGGCTGAGCCAGGAGGATCACTTGAGCCCAGGAGTTTGAGGTTGCTGTGAGCTAGGCTAATGCCACGGCACTCTAGCCCAGGCAACAGAGTGAGACTCTGTCTCATAAAATAAAAAAAAGAAATATTTGTTGAATAAATGAGTAAATCGACAAAATTCATATAAAATGATTTTTATTTCAGCTTACTCATAATCAAAAAGATTTAGAAAAATTCTAAATGTCCAACAATATAGAAATGAATAAGATAATAAATATTCTTTGAAAGGATGTTATCAGAAACTTTAAATTATGCTTTTAAGGTCTATTGAAATAGTATAGCATATTAATATATTGTTTTGCCAGTCGAGTTTTTAGAATAATAACAGAATAATAATAATATTGACATAGAGTTTATCATGTGCTAGGTACTGGGCTAAGAGCTTTATCTGCATTGACTCCTTTAATTTTTATAACAGTGCTATTACATAAGTACTGTGGCCAGTTTTTGGATGAGCTGAGACTCAAGAATTTGCATAATTTACCAAAAGTCACTTAGCTAGTGAGTACAGGAGCCAGGATTCAAAGCCAGGCAGTCTATCTCACCATTGCTGGGAAACAAAGAAGGGCTTTCCTCAGTAGACCAGAAACTATCAGGACTCCCTGAAAGGCAGAACTAGATTGGCTACCAGGATGTGTCAATGACCAAGATGAATGCATAGGAATCCCAAACATTTGAGAAATTCTAAAATCATTAAAGACAGAAGAAGCACCAACAAAACAGAGTAAACGGAGCAAGCAGAATAGGACTTCAGAAAAATTAGCATCTCCAGAGATGAAAGAGGATATAGCACCATGGACATCAGTCAGCTAAAGAGCTTGGAAATGAAAACTTAGTCTGCAATAAAATATTCAAGAGCCACACAGCAGCAGGGATGCAGGTGAAGATGAGATCAGTGAGCTGGAAGATTAAGCCAAGAAATTCTTTCAAAATGTATCCCTAAAACAAAAAGATATAAAAAATTTCAAAGGAAAGTTAAGAGACAGGTCCAGAAGTTCCAACATCCATCAAATGGGAGTTCCAGAAGGAGAGAAGAGACTGCACACAGACTTCTCAAAGCAATTCTCAAAGGGATTTCCCAGAATTAATGAAACGCTCAGATGGGAAGATCTCACAAAGGACTTAGCAGGATGAATGAAAAAAGAAATAGTGTAGTGAAATTTCAGAAACCGAGGTTAATGAGAAAAATCCTAAAAAGCATTCACAAAGAAAGCGGATTCCCTATCAATGGAACAAGCATCAAGTTGACTTCAGACTGCATCTGTAACACAGGTTGTAAAAATACAGTAAAGCAATAGCTTCAAACTTCTGAGAGAATTTAATGTTGAACCTAAAACTCTAAACTCAACCAAACTCTCATTCTAGCATGGAGACAAAAATATACATTTTCACCCATAGACTTTCCCTGAATGAATTACTAGGGGATGTAGAAGAAAATTAATCTAAGAGGATAGCAAAAGCAATAATAAACAAACATGTAAAATGTATTGGTAAATTCAAATGCTTGTTAATTAAAAAAACATTTTAGAAGAAAGTTTAGAAGAATAATATGAAACTAAAATCCTAGATGGTATCCTCTAGCTCTCTCTCCTTCCCTTCCTCAGTGACCTTGGAAGCCACATGTCACTTAGGATATGGGTACAAGATGTCCCTTCATCACTTCTTGGAGGACAGATACCCAGGAGAGTGGGCCAACCCTCATCAGAATATGGCATAAATGATAAATGATCTTTTATTATACTAAGATTTCAGGGCTTCAGGGTTTGCTACATCAGTATAACCTGCCCATTCTGGCCAATACACCTCTCTGCCTGTGTGCCCTGCCGTTGGAGGGCCTAAGGGCAGGTGTTGGAGGTGAGTGGCAAAGAGACAATGGGACCAGAAAGATAGGGCCAGAAAGGTGGGGCTTTGGAGATAAGATTCTCATAGACTCAAACACCACTCTATATGTTGAAGGGGTGATGGTTGCTGCTGTCCTTATATCCATGACCTCTTATGTTCCCATCTCATTTCTCAGTTTAGTCATTTAATGGAAAGAGCATAGAAAGAGGTGCCAATTCTGGTCCTGTTACTCCAAGGCTGTGTGGCCCTGAACAAGTGTGTACCCCTTTCTGGGCCTAATTTTTCTACCTTAAAATGTAAGCAGCATCATCTGCCCGGTCAACATCTAATGAGACAAATGGCGGGAAAGGTGTGGGAGCATCTAATGCAATGAATAGAGGGGGACTCTAAGTGACCCCTTCCCCTGCTCCAGAACCTTCTTCCTCAGGTCCTGTAACACCAGGCCTGGATTTGAGCTCAATTATTGCTTGGTGAGGGGGTCAGTGTTAGTGTTTTCTTCATGTTCAGTCCTTTTCCTGGGTATACACAGTGGGCTTTTCCACGGTGGGGAGACAAGGGACTCATTGCAGGTTCTGGCAATGGGCAGAGATGGAAGGTGCCTTTTAAGATTCCTTACAGGGTGATAGAAGAGCAACCACCTCCATTGCCTCTATCTAGGGTGGGCCCTTTTGGTAAGAGGGTTCCCCTCTGGAGAGCCCTGTGCTTTTGACGCACTACTTGGTCATCCTGGGATTGTTTCTACGAGCTCTGGATTGGGTTCTGTCCAAACTGTGCCCCTAACTAATTGTTGGTGACTTTGGACAGCCCACTGGGCCTTTGTGTCTTAATGTGTAAGATGGAGAAAGCTGCACTAAGGAATCTCTAAGGTCTCTTCCAACTCAAAATGTCCTAGAATCTCGACTTTCGTTTAATGGAATCCGAGTCATAATGGAATCAAGCAAAGAAAGAATGCAGAACACTGAACCCACCGACAAACCCTCACTTCTCAACTGACAGCCATGCAAAAGAAACTGCCCTGCCTCATTCCTGCTCAACCGCCTCTTCACCTGACTTCTCCCTGTGCCCAGGCTCAGCCTTCAGTTCCCTCCTTTCCCTCTGTCCTGCCTCTTGTCCCCATGACTTCTCTGTCTCTTCACCCTGTGCCAGCCTCAGTCTCTAGACACTCAGACCAACCTGGCCCTCTTCCTACCTCATGCCCAGACCGTCTCTCTCCTCTGGCCGGTTTCTCTTCTCCTCATCTCCCTGCCTGGGTCACCTCCACCCTTGCCCTTCCACCTACTCCCCCTACCACCTGCCTTCCTCCCCTCCCTCGCCCTTCTGTTCACCGCCCCTTTCGACTTGCTCCCCTCTTCTCCAACACCCCTCCCTTGATCCCAGCCCTGCCCCCTTCCCCTACTTCTTCCCCCAGGTGCACGGGCCTGGGGCCCAGATAGGCCTCCCCTGCTCCTGCTAGGAGGCCGCCCCACACAGCCCTCTGCAAGCCTGATGACTCCCACACTCTGTCATGTGGGGTCACCGGATGATGACCAGCAGACATACCACCTAGAGGGCACCTCCCTCAGGTAAGGGCCTCTTTCCCAAGGCTGGATTCTCAGTCACCACCATGTCTTGGTTATCCTGCTGCCTGAGTCTAACATACACCTCAATCCTTACTTCAAATTTAAATGGAGATCTTATTTTTACCTAAGAGCCTCCATAAGGAGTAAACCCTAGGGAAAATTGCAAGTGGACTCTGAATTCTGATTCTCTCTATTAATCTCAACACTTAAGGCATGGACATGCTGATACACACATGATCCTGCACAGTTTACAGTTCCCATAACCCTGTGCGGAAAGATCAGCAAGGAAGTGCAAGACAGCTTTAGCCTGATGATGGGTGGGTGGAATGCTTCTGAGAAGTTCTCTTCTCCCTGCCCTTTTATACAATCCAAACAACTTGGTTTGGATCTTTTGGTTTACTTCTTTTTTTTTTCTTTTTTCTTTTTTTGAGACAGAGTCTCTCTTTATTGCCCAGGCTGGAGTGCAGTGGCATCATCTATAGCTCACTGCAATCTCAAACTCCTGGGCTCAAGCTATCCTCCTGCCTTAGCCTCCCAAGTAGCTGGGACTACAGGCATGCGCCACCACGCCTGGCTAGACAAGATCCTTTGTCTATTTTTGGTAGAGATGGGGTCTCACTCTTGCTCAGGATGGTCTCAAACTCCTCACCTCAAGTGATCCTTCTACCTTGATCCTCCCACCTCGGCCTCCCAGAATGCTAGGATTACAGGCATGAGCCACCATGCCCAGCCTCAGTTTACTTCTATATCATATTTAGCAGTCAAAGTCCATTTGGAATACACTTAATCTTGGGATGAGGAAACATTTTTTAATGCCAGGAGCAGAGGACCGAGCTAACCATTCTTCCCAGTTCACAACATACTTTTATCATTGGCCTTATTTATTTATTCACTTTTATGCTCATTTACCATATCTACTCCCCTCATTAAAAAAATCTCAAGGCCGGGCGTGGTGGCTCACGCCTGTAATCCTAGCTCTCTGGGAGGCCGAGGCAGGCGGATTGTTTGAGCTCAGGAGTTCGAGACCAGCCTGAACAAGACTGAGACCCCGTCTCTACTAAAAATAAAAAGAAATTAATTGGACAACTAAAAATATATAGAAAAAATTAGCCGGGCATGGTGGCACATGCCTGTAGTCCCAGCTACTGGGGAGGTTGAGGCAGTAGGATCGCCTGAGCCCAGGAGTTTGAGGTTGCTGTGAGCTAAGCTGACGCCACGGCACTCGCCCCAGGCAACACAGTGAGACTCTGTCTCAAAAAAAAAAAAAAATCTCAAAATATTTTGATATGTATATGTACATATTCTTGTAAAATATGACTTCTCTGTCATAAGGACATATTTTCCACATATTTTCCTTTATTTTGTGGGCTGTATTTTAAATTTTTGTGCATATTATTCTCTAGACTTGCTTTTGTTTTCTGCCTTTTCACCTAGGGTTCTATATTTAAGGTCTGTATGTGTGTGTCTGTGTCATCTGTGTTTCTGCCTTCTGCCCTATATCCTTAGAGTGCCTCCTCCATGCTGTTCTCATCCACTTCCCCAGTGACAGCACACACTGAGGCTGCCTCTAACTATCCACCACAACAGACAGTTCTGAACTGCCCACTTCTGATACCGTGCGACAGTTCTCTGGGGTATGTACCCAGCACTGGGAACACTGGATTAACGGGCTGAGCTAGAGGAGAAGGCAGGGGACTACCCTCAGAGAGACCATGACTGACTTTCTTGAGTAACTTCCTTCCAGATGTGCCATCTCATCTGTGTCCCAGCAATAATCCACAATAATCTTCTACTCTGACCACCGAGGCTTTCCCACTTTGAAAATCTACCACCTGTAGGAAGAGGGAAGGCTTCCAATGTTCCCATGAAAGCTGTGACGCTCTTCAATGACCCCTGCCCTGGAATTTACAAGGTGGCAGGATTTGGAAGGTGGTGGTGGTCTACATCTTACGCAACTATAGACATCTGATTTTTGGATGATATTTTTAAAATAGACATTACTGAGGTAATAATTTACATAAAATGCGCTCATTTTAAGGGTACAGATTGATGCATTTTGATAAATGTGTATGCTCATGTAACCACCACCACAATCCAGATACAGAATATTTCCATCATCCCCTCAAATTCCTTTGTAATCTTTTGCAGTCAATGCCTCCACCCACCTCAAATCCTCAGGCAACACTAATTGACATTTTGTCCCTATAGATTAGTCTTGTGTGTTCTAGAATTTCACTTGACAGTATTTACCTCTTGTGTCTGATTTCTTTCTTTTTAAACTAAGCCTAAACTGAACAGATAATTTCTTTCATTCAGTATCCTGTTTTTGCAATATATCTATGTTGTTGACTGTAGTCCTCCCTCAGCATCAGCAGAGGATTGATTCCAAGATCCCCTCGGATAGCAAAATTTCCACATGCTCACATCCCTGACATAAAATGGCATAGAAATTGCATATAAACTACCCACATCCTCCCTTATACTTTAAATCATCTCTAGATTACTTATAATACCTAATGCGATGTAAATACTACATAATTGGTTGTTACACTGTATAGTTTTTACTTGTATTATTTTTTATTGTTGTAGTGTTATTTTTTACTGTGGTTGTTTTTTTGTTTTTGTTTTTTCCCCAATATTTTCGATCCTTTGTTGGTTGAATACCCGATGCAGAACCCGTGGATAAGGAGAGCCGAATGTATTGTAGTAATTCATTCTCTTAAGTGCTGAGTAGTATCCCATTATACTTATGTTTCACAGATCGCTTTTGCTAGATCGCTAGATGTGACAGTTATCAATGTGTGCTTCTGCACTCCAGATCTACCCTTCACGACTGCAGTCAGGATGGCATAGCCCCTTTAAAAGCCTTTCTCCTTTGCGGTGAGAACAAGGCTGAACTTTGTCAGTAGATGGCGCTGGAGGGACATTGCGGGAGGAAGAAACTTTCCGTTTCGTCAGTGTGCTCCTGTTTTGCTGCTGCGCGAGGCTGCCAGAGGCACTGCACGGGGGACAGCCATTAGCGTTCCGCTCCTGCGGTGCGTCCCAGCGCGCTAATGCTTGTGAGCTCACAGCCCCAGCCCTAGCCCTGTGCCCACCTCCTACAGCCCTCCCGACGTGGACTGTGCGCACCCTCGCGCTGCTCTGGGGCTGAGCCGCCTGACGCCCTGACTCCCTGTGAGCGCCGGCCGCCAGCCTGAGCCCACCCGTCCTCCCCAGAGGGCTGTTTCCAGGGGCCCTCCAGACACCAACACCACGACTCCCATGCCTTGCACCGTTCTGCCTGCAAGTAAGTTCGTTCTTGACTCTGACTCTGTGCACACACACCTGCCAGCCTCTCCTGGGCGTGTTGCCTGCTTACCTGGAGACTCTAGACCATGTCTGGGCTTGGCAACCCAGCACACTTCTTCACATCACACTACACGTTTTCCAACAATATTCGAATCCCAGCTTTAAGGAGAGGGCCCCTTTCAATTTGTTGCTTCCTTGGGCGCGCTCCTTGACCCTTAGGATAGTCTAAAGACTCCAAAAAGTTCTTTTTACACCTTCTTAGTTGCTCCCCTGCTTAAGTTAATCTTTTTTAAAAAAATAAATTGTATTTTGTATATTTCAGGCGTACAACATGGTGTTAAATAGATACGTGTGCATGGTAAAATAGTTGCTACAGTGGAACAAATTAACACATCCATCATATCACATCTCCTCTCCCCCACCTCCTCCCCCAGGGCAAGAGCAGCTATAATCTACTCATTTAGCAAAAATCCTAAATACAGTGCACTGCTCTTAACTATAGTCCTCATGTTAAGTATATTAAATCTTTCAACTTGCTCATCCTGTGTATTTGCCTCTTTGTATCCTTTGACCTACATCTCTTCATTCCTCCCCACCACCCCCAACCCTGGGAACCACTGTTTTATTCTCTGTCTCTGTGTATTTGACTTTTTTTTTTTTAGATTCCACATATAAGTGAGATCATGCAATATTTTTCTTTCTGTATTTGGCTTATTTCGCTTAATGTAATGTTCTCCAGGTCCATTCATGTTCTGGCAAATGGCAAGATCTCCTTTTCTTTAAGGCTGAATAATATTCCATTGTGTGTGTGCATGTGTTTGTGTGTGTGTATCACAGCTTCT
Source organism: Avahi laniger (assembly GCA_963575035.1). NCBI lineage: Eukaryota > Metazoa > Chordata > Mammalia > Primates > Indriidae > Avahi > Avahi laniger. The sequence goes on along the minus strand of CAUYSK010026568.1, from coordinate 49,799 downwards.
TTATCCATTCATCCATTATTTGCATATCTTAGCTATTGTGAGTAATGCTGCAGTGAACATAGGAGTGCAGATATCTTTGTGAGCTGGTGATTTCATTTCCTTTGGGTATATACCAAGAAGAGGGATTGCTGGGTTGGTCATATGGTAGTTCTATTTTTAATTTCTTTAGGAACCTCCATAATGTTTTCCTCAATGGGTACATCAATCTACATTCCCACCAACAGTGTACAAGGGTTCCATTTTCTTCACACTCTTGCCAACATCTGTTAACTCTTTTGTTTTTTTGATAGTAGCTTTCCTAACGTGTGTGGTGCTATCTCATTGTGGTTTTGATTTGCATTTCCTTGATGATTAGTGATGTTGAGCACCTTTTCACCTACATGTTGGTCATTTTTATGTTATCTTTGGAGAAATGTTTATTCAAGTCCTTTGCCCATTTTTTAATTGGCCTATATGTTTTTTCATATTGACCTGTATGAATTTTTTTTTTTTTTTTGAGACAGAGTCTCACTTTGTTGCCCTGGCTAGAGTGAGTGCCGTAGCGTCAGCCTAGCTCACAGCAACCTCACACTCCTGGGCTCAAGTAATCCTTCTGCCTCAGCCTCCCAAGTACCTGGGGACTACAGACATGTGCCACCATGCCCGGCTAATTTTTTCTATATATTTTTTTAGCTGTCCAATTAATTTCTTTCTATTTTTTTTGGTAGAGACGGGGTCTCGCTCTTGCTCAGGCTGGTCTCGAACTCCTGAGCTCAAACGATTCGCCCGCCTCAGCCTCCCAGAGTGCTAGGATTACAGGAGTGAGCCACCACACCTGGCTGACCTGTATGAATTCTTTACAAATCTTGGCTATTAACCCCTTATCTGATACGTGGTTTGCAAATATTTTTCTCAATCTGTAGGTGACCTTTTCATTTTGTTGGTTTCCTTTGCTGTTCAGAAGCTTTTTAGTTTGATGTAGTCCCATGTGTTTATTTTTGCTTTTATAACCTGCGCTTTTGGTGTGTTATCCAAGAAATCACTGCCAAGGCCAATGTCAAGAGGATTTTCCCGTATATCTTCTTCTAGGAGTTATCTGGTTTCAGTTCTTATGTTTAGGTCTTTTATTCATTTTGAATTGGTTATTGTGTGTGGTGTAAGATAAGGGTACAATTTCATTCTGTTGTGTGTGGAAATCCAGTTAATAATTTTTATATTAAAATTTCTTTATTCAAATTACTGTGTGGCTTTTATATTCTGATTGAATCCTAACAAATACATTAGACCTTTGTATTGTTTCCAACGTGGGGCTATTATGAATGAAACTTCCTTGAACATTCTTGTTTTTAGGTGGATATATTTTTTCATTTTTTCTGGTAAGCACCTAAGAGTGGAATTGCTGGGTCATGTGATAAGTGTATGTTTACCTTTGTAAGAAATTGCCAAGCCGTTTTCCAAAGTGGTTGCACCAAAAATGCTGCTCCACATCTCCACTGACACTTGATGTTGTCGTCATTAATTTTAGGCATTCTAGTGGGTGTGCAATTCCCAGATAACTAATGGTGATCTTTTCATGTGCTTATTGATAATTCATCTTCTTTGTGACATGTCTGTTCAAATCTTTTGCCCATTTTACTTGTATTGTCTTATTATTAAGTTGTCATCTTGTTATGAGTCTTAAATGGTATCTTTAAAAAGAGAAGAAATTTTCATTTTTTTGAAATCCAATTTATCTTTTTATTTTAGGGTTAGTGCTTTTTATATTCTAAGAAATTATTATCTGTCAGAAAGTTGTGAAGATTTTTTTCCTATATTTTCTCCTAGGAGTTTTCTAATTTTGTTTTTATGCCTATATCTATGATCCATTTTGGGGTTCATTTTTGTGCATAGTGTGATTTTTCCATTTATTATCCAGTTGCAGCAGAATTTGTTGAAAATATTATTGAATGACTTTGGTACCTTTGTCAAAAATTGATCTATGGGCGGGGTATGGTGACTCATGCCTGTAATCGTAGCACTTTGGGAGGCCCAGGCAGGAGGATCACTTGAGCTCAGGAGTTTGAGACCAGTCTGAACAAGAGCGAGACCCTATCTCTACTAAAAATAGAAAAAATTAGCCAGGCATTGTGGCACGCACCTGTAATCCCAGCTACTTGGAAGGCTGAGGTAGGAGGATGGCTTGAGCCCAGGAGTTTGAGGTTACAATGACATATGACAACGCCACTGCTCTCTTCCCAGGGCGACAGAGAGAGACTCTGTCTCAAAAAAAAAAAAAAATCAATCATGTGTAAGTCTATTTCAGTACTCTCTGTTCTGTTCCATTGATCTATATTTCTATTCTTAGGCCAATGCCACTGTTACTTTATAGTAAATCTTGCCATCAGGTAACATAAGTCGTCCAACTTGGTTCTTTTTCAAAATTGCTTTAGCTATTCAAGGTCCTTTGCATTTCCAAATAAATTTGAGTATCAGCATGTCAATTTCTGAGACAAGCCTGCTGGGATTTTTATTGAAAGTGTAGGCCAAAAGGTCACTCCATGGTATGGGCCATACCTGAGGATAGAATGTATGAGATGAAAAAAGAACAAATGTTTTATTATTGCTTGACCACAAGTTAAGTGTAACCTAAATATTTGTATATTAAAACTTAAGCAGGCCGGGCACAGTGGCTCACGCCTGTAATCCTAGCTCTCTGGGAGGCCAAGGCGGGCGGATTGTTTGAGCTCAGGAGTTCGAAACCAGCCTAAGCAAGAGCGAGACCCTGTCTCTACTAAAATTAGAAAGAAATTAAATTGGACAACTAAAAATATATAGAAAAAATTAGCCGGGCATGGTGGCGCATGCCTGTAGTCCCAGCTACTCGGGAGGCTGAGGCAGAAGGATTGCTTGAGCCCAGGGGTTTGAGGTTGCTGTGAGCTAGGCTGATGTCACAGCACTCTAGCCCAGACAACGCAGTGAGACTCTGCCTCAAAAAAAAAAAACTTAAGGTACTTTCTTAAAGAATGCCAAAAGTGCAATAAGGTCATAACTGCATTTATCATGAACACTAAAAATGTACACTTTTTAGTTAATGTGCATTAAACCGTAACAAGGCTTCTGGCAATTGTAAATCTAGTTTGATACTCCCTGAACTGCATGAGATACATGCTAAAACTACAAATGAAAATTTTGGGTCAGATTTTGGTATTAAAAAAAAAAAGGAAGTGTAGGCCAGGCACAGTGGCTCACATCAGTAATCCCAGTACTTTGGGAGGCCAACGCAGGAGGATTGCTTGAGGCCAGGAGTTCAAGACCAGCTAGGGCAATATTGAGAGACCCCGTCTCCACAAAAAAAATAAAAACATTAGCTAGGTGTAGTGGTGTGCACCTGTAGTCACAGCTACTCAGGAGGCTGAGGCAGGAGAATCATTTGAGCCCTGGAGTTTGAGGTAGCATTTAGATATGATGATGCCACTGTACTCTAGCTTGTGCAATGGAAGGAAACCCTGTCTCAAAAAAAGAGAAGAGAAGAGAAAAGAAAGGAGAGAGGAGAGGAGAGGAGAGGAGAGAAAAAGAAAAGGAAAGAAAAGAAAAGAAAAAAATAAAAGTGTATTGAATCTAGACATCCTTTTCTTATTCTTGATCTGAGGGGAAAATGTCCAGTTTTCATCATTAAATATCACGTTTATTCTAAGTTTTTCATAAATGGAATTTTTGAGGTTAAGCAAGTTCCCCTCTATTCCTAATTTGCTAAGAGGTTTTTTTTTTAATTATAAGCAAGTATTGAATTTGACCAATTTTTTTATACATCTGTTGAGATGATTCTATGATTTTCTCCTTGTTTTCTATTTGTCCTATCATTCTTTGTTCCTTTCTTTTACTTTTCCTACCTCTTTTAGATAGTGTATTTTTAGTTTTGCACCTCGTCTCCACTGTAAGCTTCTTAGCTGCTTATTTTTTATTATTTTATTTTTTTATTTTTAGTGTTTATTCTATGCATCTTTTTTTTCTTCTGGTCCTTGCCTCAGGATACTCTGTGCATCTTTAATCATAGTCTACCTTCCAATAATATTATACCTTTTCAAGTATAATGTAAAAAACTTACATCATGTACTTCTATTTATCCTCTCCCATTCTTTTTTTTTCCTCTCCCATTCTTTATGCTCTTGTTACCATACAGTTTTCTTCTACATGAGTTATTCACCCATAATAAATAGTTATTGTTTTTGCTTTAAACAGTTACCTTTTAAGGAATTAAACAAGAAGTATTTTATATTTACACACCTATTTTTGGTGCTCTTCATTCTTTTGTATCGATCTGAATTTCCATTTGATATCATTTTCCTTCAACCTGAATAATTTGCTTTAATATTTTTTGAAGTGCAAAATTGATGGCAACAAATTATTTCAACTCAACCCGAGCCCTAAGCAATCACTAATCTACATTTTATCTCTATAGATTTGCCTTTTATGGACATTTCATATAAATGGAATCATACAGTATGTGATTTTTTTGTGTGACTGGCTTCTTTCACTTAGCATAATATTTTCAAGGCCATCCATGTTGTAGCATGTACTTCTTTCCTTTTTATTGCTAAATAATCTTACATTGTGTGGACATATAACACACATTTATCCATTCATCAGTTGATGCACATCTGGGTTATTTCCAATTTTTTGGTTATAATGAATAATGCTGCTAGGAACATTCCTGTACAAGTTTTTGTATGGACATATGTTTTCAATTATTTTTTGCATATACCTAGGAGTAGAATTTCTGGATCTTATGCTAACAGTGTTTAACCTTTTGAGGAATTGCCTAACTGGTTTCCATAGTAGCTGCATCATTTTACATTTCCAGAAGATTCCAATTTCTCCTCCCCACCACTTGTTATTATCCTTTTTTATTATGGCCACCCTAGTGGGTATGAAGTAATATCTCATTGTGGATTTGATTTGCATTTCCCTGATGGCTGATGTTGAACATCTTTTCATGTGCTTATTGGTCATGTGTATATCTTCTTTGGTCAAATGTCAATTCAGATCATTTGCCCATTTTTAAATTGGGTTGTCTGTTTATGATTGTGTAAGAGTTCTTTACAGAGGCAATAGGGGAGAACCTACTTCCTTGCTTCTTCCAGCTTCTAGAGGCTGCTCACATTCTCTGGCTCATGCTCCTCTTCGTCCACCTTCAAAGTCCAGTAACACAGCACCTCTTTGACCATTCCACAGTCATGTCTCCCCCTGACCACAGCTGGGAAGGATTTCCCACTTTTAAGGACCCATGGGGATTAGACTGGGCCCAGATAATCTAGGGTAATCTATCTCAAAATCCTTAAGATAATCACATCTGCAAAATCCCTCTTGCCATGTAAATTAACATTGTCACAGGTTTGAGATTAGAATATGGGCATCTGTAGGGGGCCATTATTCTGCCTGCCACACTACCCCCACCAATAATGCTTCAGTGAATATCCTTGTGTGTGTCACTTTAATGGATATCTATCTACAGATTTACTGGTCATAGGGTCTGCATATAATTGGACCAGGTAGTGCCAGACATTGCTCTCCAAAATGGCTGCACGAATCTACATTTTAAACAGAATCTGAAGTTCCTGTATCTCCACATCCTTGCCATCATTTGGCATCATCCAGCTTCTTCATTTTTGCCAGTCTCTTGCAGGTATAAAGTGAGGTCTCATTATTGCTTTATTTTGCATGTTAATAATATTAAAAGTTTTTCCTTGCCTTTAGTTCACAAAAATATTTATCTTACATTTTCTTTTATTAGCTTTGTATTTTATCTTTCAATTTTAGATCTATTAAGCCATCCAGGGCTTATCTTTATATCTTGGTTTAGATAGGGATGCTGTCTTTGTCCAGGTAGTGAAGCAGTTCTCCTAACACATATTTAAACAGTCCATTTCCCCCACTGTTTTAAGGTACTCCCTTTATCATGTATTAATTTTCCAGATACACATGTGCCAATCCTTGGACACTCTCTTCTTTTCCTAAACATAAGCTGATCTAGCCACATGGACTTGTATTACTGCATATAATTGTAGAGTAAATTTAATGCTTAAAATACCAACTGAAATTTCAATTAAGAGTACATTGAATTTATAGATCAATTTGGGGAGAATTACTATCTTTATATGAAACCGTCTCATCCAAGAATAGGGAATGTCTCTTCATTTATTCAGATCAACTCTTTTATAAGAGTTTAAAAGTTCTCTCCATGGAGGTCTTATATATTCTTAAATAATCCCTAGATATTTAATAACTTTTATTACTATCGTGGATAATAGTTATTATTTACTGGTTTTAGCTGTTATAGAAAATCCAATTGATTTTTGTAGGGTGATCTTGTATTCAGCAACCTTGCTGAATGTTCTTACTAGTTCTAATAATTAATACCATTTTAAAAATTAGGTGGTTGTCAAATTATCTATAAATGATAGTTTTATCTCTTTCAATCCTTACACCCTTGTTCTCTTTATGGCATTGTACCAGATTTCCAGAACTACGTAAAATGGTAGCAATGACAGTGGGCCTCCTTGTATTGACCTTAATCTTAAAGAGATTGTGTCCAAAGTTTTTCCATTAACATAATATGTGCTGTAGTTTTTTTGTTATATGACTTTTATCAAATTAGGAAAGTTACCTTCTGTTTGCTAAGAGTCTTATTATGAATAGGATTAAACCTTATAACAAGCAAAGGCATTAGGATAATTATACAGTTTTTCTCCTTTAGTCTATTAATGTGAATAACCATGATGAATTTTTTTGATGATAATGGACCATTCTTGCATTCCTTGGATAAATGCTACTTGATTATGATATATTACTTTCTAATACACTGTTGTATTTTATAGTTTATATTGAGGATTTTCACATCTACTAAATTCTATTTCTCTTTTCTTAATATTACTCTAAAGATTTTAGAATGGATACTTAGGAAGATTGAAGTCACTCAGTATCTTTATCCTTCTCAAGAACATTCCAAGGACTAATTTACGTGCTGCCCTTTGTCAATATTTTAGGAGGAGGCATCCTCCTCCTCCTCTGTTAGTCATGCTTATCTTTACTTTTACAAATTAAAACATTATTATAGTTTTTACAATTTGTGTATGTTATTATTTACTAATATTTTAAACCTATTTTTTTGTTCACTTTTCCTTCTTGCATCTCAGCCCTTCTGTCCGGGATCATTTCCTTTAGTGGTAGAGAACACATAGGATTTACTGTGTTTCAGGCCCTGTTCTGAGCACTGTAAAACATATTATCAGAAAACAAAATAAAACATATTATCGGGTCAGGTGCAGTGGCTCACGCCTGTAATTCTAACACTTTGGGAGGCCAAGACGAGAGGATTGCTTGAGACCAGGAGTTTGAGGCCAGCCTGACCAAGAGCAAGATCCTGTCTCTATAAAAAATAGAAAAATTAACTGGACATTGTGGTCCCAGCTACTCAGGAGGCTGAGGCAGGAGGATCGCTTGAGCCCAGGAGTTTGAGGTTTCAGTGAGCTGTGATGATGCCACTGCATTCCAGCCCAGGTGACAGAGCAAGACCCTGTCTCAAAACAAAACAAAAAATATTATCTCATCTTACTCCCCCAATAACCCTGTGAGGTACATACTGTGCTCTTTCTGTCTGAAGAACATTCTTTAGAATTTCTTTCTTTGGATCTCAGTTTTTTTTGTCTGCCCTTTTTGTTTTGTCTTGTTTTTGTTTTTGGTTGTTTTTGGAAAGAATTTTGCTGAATAGAAGCATAGAAATTCTTAAATTCATGAAGTATATGCCAGAATCCTGGGGAGCACCAGAGTTCCTGTACTAGACTCAAGTCTCCTCTCAAGGAACGGTGCCCACGGGGATTGCAAGGCCAAGAGCCAGAGCCAAGGCAGACGAGGTCCCCCTGGAGGGCTCTTGGGATGGAGGATGCCAGCCTTGTGCCAACAAGCACATGCCAAGACAATGCTACATTTCCGTTATCCATCTTCTGTACCCCCAAACCCAGCCCTAGGGGGACAGTGATTCTGCCCAGAAATGACTCAATATTGACATATTTTTCTGCCCCTCCATGAGGAAAGGAGGGAAGGGGGTGCTCCAGGAGTCAATGATTGATGTAGTTCATAGCACTAGAGGTCATTGCTGTTTACTGCTTGTATGGGGTGTGGCTGAAAATAAGGGAGACTGACTCAGCCATATGCCTGAGCAGAGCTGCTGGACCCAAGAGCTCAGAAAGAAATGAACAGTGAGTCAAAAGCAGTGGCCTTAGCTCCATTTACCCTTGTGGAGTCCATGGGAATAGAAGGCTTTGAGGGCCTGGAGGCAGGGATCCTGGGAAACACAGCCAGAAGCTGCCTGGACCAGGCAGATTCCACAGCCCAAGGACATTGTGGTGGCAATAGAGTTCCCCAGACAGGAGTCAGAGGCCCATGTCATCGTTTTCATGCCTTTTCCCAAGATATACTGCTCTCTCCTGCCTCTCAACCAAGGCATCCTCTTCCTCCTCCTTTTAGTCACTTGGAACCCTGTTTTCTCTCTCCTAGAATTAAGAACTGTCTACAGAAATCAACACATGAAACCATTTTCAAAATGACTTTAATCATGTTTTGCTGTGCAAATACTGTACATGCAGAAGCCATGTGAAGAATTTTCTCCCAAGGGAATTGGCAAGAACGTTGTACAAAACAGCCGGCAGTCCCTCCCAGCTGTCCACCTGCCACCCAGGAACCACAACAAGTTTGGAAAGATGCTGCACATAGAAAATGTATAATGCACAGATATAAAAGGCTAATTGCTTCTAATCTAAACAGTGTGCTTGTCAGTCCCTATCAGCTATCTTCTCTCTTCGCAGGATGCATTTGGAAATTCTAAAAAAGGGGTTCCCACCTGCTGTGAGTTTACATGCCGAAGGAGTTGGTAGAGCTATCAGGCCTGCTTTCCTGAAGGAAGCAGCCACTCTGCCTTCTGGAGTGATGTCTGGTAAAAGGCATTCTGGAGGGAGAAGTGGTTTTAAGGAGCAAAATATTTTGAAGGGAAATAAGATCTCTCTCTCCTCCCATCACAGAGCATTTCCTTTAAAATTCTCAGATCTTCAACTCTCCCACTGATGCCATCCTAGAAGCAGAAATGAGGAATGACCGAGCCTCATCTGCTGGTGGGGACACTGACCTAACTCAGGGTGCAGCTGAGGTTGTGACATCACATCAGCACCTTGAAAATTGTCCATTGTAGACAACCCTTATTTCTTGTCATTACACAAGAGTAAAAGAGGGAGGACAAACCACGAAGAGGGGAAAGCAGAGTCTGTTAGGACTCCCAGAGTTCTTGTCAGAAGCAGCATCTGGGCACGGACCAGATGAAGATCTGCGCCCAGCTGGGGCACCAGCGGCTGGAAGAAACCAGCCCATGGAACCCAGCACCAGGTGCACCAGGCTGGCAACCCTCATCAGCTCCAGATCAGAGACTTTTAAAACCTAGAGGGAACCACGGAGCAACCGGCGAATGCTCTGATACTGCAGATGAGGAAACTGAGGCCCAGAAAAGTGAGAAGGTCACGGTTTCTGGCAAAACTATACAGAACAGCCTTTGATTTCCTGTAGCCAACTGTCCCTTTCCAGGTCACTGGCTATGGGGCAGATGCTCAGTTGCCCCTGAAATTCCCAGGCCCCATTTCTGGTAGCCAAGCTGTCCGGAACCCAGTCCCACAGACCCTTCCTGGCATCAGCGTGAACTCCTTGGGGAGGCCCAAGGCCCTGTCCTTACTGGCCAAGTTTCCAGAGCCCTGGAAGGTTTTCTCAAAGCAGAAACACTCATATTTTTAACGAGCACCTGCCCCAAGCCAGTCTAGGCCCCTGAGAGAATGCAAGTTTCTCTCACTGATGTGGCTTCCCTCACAGGCACAGCCATGCTGGGCCCACAAAAGCCCAAGCTCAGGGTTGGGGGGAAGGGGAGTTGCTTTGCTACATGGAAAGATTAAGCCCTTTGTCAGAGAACAAGGTCCCACCATCGGGCACGGCGTGCCAACATCTGAGCCACATTTTTTGCAGCTCAGCCAGCAGAGTTGGTGCCCGAGGAGGCCAAGTTGCTCTCTTTGGCATCACTGACATTGCTCTGAGATGCTCAGGCACACTTTCAGAATAACCCTTTCCCAGCCAGACCAGGCCAGTGCAGCCCCCGCCAGTCCTCGCCTGATTGTGGGGGGCTCCCCTGCTCTTCAGTCATGCTTGTGTTGCCCCAACCTCTTCTGACCTGAGCGAAAAGCAGACTTGAGAGGGAGAAGGCAGGGGACATGTCCACCTTTTCATCTCCTCCCTGATAACTCAGTGAAAGACAGTCCAGTAGAGGAAGCAGCATTTTAAAGAATCTCTTTATGTGTCAGGATATTGGAGAAGAAAACTCTGAGGAGAGGAAGAGGAGGGTAGGAGGCGGCAGGGAAGCAGGACTCTTCTTTTCCATCGCCTTTCAGCCACTGCAGAAACACTGCTGGACAACCTCCTGGCCTCGAGTGACAGGCTGTCTCTCCCCCAGGTGGAGAGCAACTCATCTACAACATCGAGCAAAGGCAGCAATTTCTTGCAGAGTTTGCACAGTGCTAGAAGCAGTCAGAGGAACCCAGAAGAGCAGCCTTGCTAAAGCCCTGCTGCGCTCTGGGCTGAGGAAGGTGGGGAATATGAGGTATTAGGAGCTCTGGAACCCCAGGGGAAGAGGAGCTCGGCATCTCCTGGGCAGCAGGGCCTGAAGGAAGGACCCTGGCTGCACATCAGGGCTCCTGGGAACACAGGCTGAGATTGTGCTACATTTCATTTCCAAAGAAGTACCCTTGGAGGTCTTTATTGTCTTTAAAAATGGAGGCTTCCGCTCTCCTCAAGGCTGGCAGTAAAGAAGAGGTCAGGTGTGCTTCCCTGGGGGGTGTCATGCCCCCAGGAGGACTGGCTTGACCTCAGTGCTCTAACCGGCAGTGATTCCACGAGAGATGAGCTCCATGGGTGCCCTTTCCCTGGCGCTCCTAGGTTCTGCCTCAGCCCCACGAAATGCTGGCATTGCCTGGGACTTGCTGGTCCCAAGAGCCTCCTAAGTGCTCCTTTCCTCATAGAATTGGGTGGCAGAAGAGACTGGGTAGGGAGGAGTTTTGGAGATGGTTCTTCCTGAAGGATCAAACTCCCCTTGTCAAGCCAAAACTTGGCTCCCTTTACCGGAGCCTGCCTCATACCAAAGCCCACTGCAGGAAAAAGGAGTCTGTGAAGAAAGTGGGGCAGACTGAACAGACTACGAAGACAGATGCTCTGAGTCACTCATCACTGTCCCTGCCCACAGCCCAGCATCACTGCAGGGCCACTCCTGTCTCTGCCACATCTGTGACGACCCTCCTGACCAGAGCAGATGGAATGACAAAGAGCCCCATCCCTGTAACCACTGCAGGGTTTCATCTGGGGCGAGAGGGCACCTGGAGCCAGGACACTGAACCAGGGTAGGAAGAACTCTGGAGGTATCAGGCTCCTTCCTTCCCCACCATCCCCTCCTCAAAGCACACATACTCTCCCAGCCCAGGGAAGGCCAGGAGTCACACCTGTGCACGCTCCTCTTTCTGGGACAGGCTAGCTCCAGAGTGGCCTCTTGGACAAGCCTCTGCATCCAAGATGCTGAGAAACTCTTAAATTCAGCCACCCCCATCACACATGCACAGCAGCCTCACACATCCTCACCCTCATGGGGGAAATACAGGTGGGGATTAGTAATCTATTTGGTGCCAAGGGTGAAAAAGAATAATTCCCCAAGGTCAATTTGGAGAGGAGTTACCTTCCATTACAGAGATGGGACAGTGGGGTGGCCCAACTCCTGGCCGTTCTGACAGCTGGGGATTGTAGGCGGGTCAGCCCAAGTTACCAGCACATCAGGCGCCTCCTCTGGCCAGAACTTCCCTGTGCTAACCGCCCCCCCCAGAGGCAAGGGCACTGTGGCCTAGAGCTGCCCAGTGGCAGCCACGCTGCTGGCAGCTCCCCACCTTCCTGTACCCTTAGAGAAAGGAGGGTATTGTGTTGGTAGCCCCCATTTCCTGGGGGTGACTACATGGTCTGGGTATCACCCCTTGGTGATACATCAGCAAACGTCTACGCTACTCTGCAGATCACTGACAATCCCATCACTCCAGAGAGGTGGAGTATTTTCGTACCATCCTTAGAGCAATTGCTCTAGAGGTGAATACCTCACAAATAGGAGATAAGAATACTCTTTTGCAAGCAAATTTCGTCCCCCCACTAAGGTCAATGAGTACAGAGCCCTTTGCCCCACTGGCAGGAACATGAGAAAGGCATGCATTACCCAGTCCAAGCACTGGGACTGGGGAGAGCATTTCTGCCAAAAGACAAACCAACCCAGATGCCTTCCCTCCTCCTCCGTGCACGATGGTTCCCTTCTCTGCCGATACTAGATACAAGAATGGAGGCTCAGGTGGGAGACAAGCCCAGGAGCTAACTCTGCTTCCTTCCTTCCTTCCTGCCCTTACCCCTCTTTCCTGTGGGCAGGACGGGTGGGGTCCTGGCTGCTTCTCCCAGTTTTCCTGGGAGGGAGGTGACAGGACTCTGGCTTCAGCCTAACAAGCAACCCTGCCAAGCAAGGAGGCCCTTTGGGCTGAGATGGCCCATGTACCACCCCCCAACTTTGGTTATGAATGGAGGCCCAGCACCGGGCTGACACCTCTCCACTGCTACCTGGGGGGCGCTTCCCTGCCTCAGGTACTTGGGCCACAGTCATTTTAGCACTTGGGGGTGATGTCTCGGGAAGAGGGAGAAAGAGAGCTTTCCCCTACTTTGAACCCAAGGGCTGCTCTGCCCATCTCCTGGGCACCTTTCACCTTTCACCCTAGAGCCGAGGAGGGAGAGGGACAGGTTTGGGCATCCCTGAGCCAGACTTCAAGATTCCCAGAAGACGTATCTCACAGGCGGTCCAGCCCAGACACTGGTGCCCACCAACAAGTCCCAGCTGTCAAATCAAGTCAGGGTGTGAGTGGCCGCGAGAAGCTCCAACCAGACAGGGTTGGGGAGAAAGCAGAGGCAGGTGACGTGCCTAGGGCAGGCCACTTTCCGGGGGCAGTGGTGGAGCGCGAGAAGGCAGGGAGGCCGAGGGGGAAGTATTGCTTATACAGAGCTGGTGACAGTGGCAGACTAGAGTCCGGAGCCAGGCTGCTCATGGAGCCAGAAGGCTGGAGCCCGTGTGAGTCTGAGCTCCCAGACTGGGACCCTGGTTTGGAAATGAGCAAAACATAGAGCCGCAAATGAACAACTTCATGCAGCTAATCACAAAGGTCAGGCAGGATTCTCAATGGTGGCTCGGAACAAGTCAGCCGCAGCCCGGCTTATTCCAGCAGAAAGCCCTGCTCTCAGCACCTCCTTACCAAGTCATACCCTGCCAGGGATGAGCCCAGAGGGGGACTGTCTGCTTTGGCAGGTAACATCCCCTCTGAGGCTGACCTCCTGGTCCCGCCGGGAGAGCTCCTTTGGCATGTTGGAGAGGAGGAGGCTTGAAGAGATAAAGGAGATGAAGGACAAATGCTCAGGGGGCACCTGGCCAGCAGCCCTGGGGACTAAGACCTCCTTGTGCCTTGCTATAGGAAGGAAGTGGTCCAGCCCCACAGAGAAGGCAGTCTCCAAGCCCCCAGGGCCCCGGCATCCTCTGCCTCCCCCGGGGCCCTGGCCAAGGTGCTAGATGGGTATGCTACATGCTGCAGGACACATTTGGCGGATGAAGGAAGAGCTGCCGGAGCAGCTCAGGTGCGGAGGAGGGAGTCAGTGCGGGGGATGGGGTTCCCAGAGGGGCCTCGGCGTGGCCAGCTGCAGTGGATGCTACATTCCTCAGAAAACAGCAGCGGTGCTGGGAGAGGCAAGGGCGGAACAAAAGACAAGACAGAAGACAAAGCGGAGACCACAAGGAGCAGACACAGGTGGGGACACGCAGGCTCTGCTCTGGTTCCTGGACACGGCAGGACCGACCAGTGGCTGCATTCCCCACCTCCATCCCTGGAGACCCCTCAAGGTGAGTCATGTCCCCATCACACTCCTTTGGGTTTCTTTTCAACAAGATACAAAGAGACATGGAGACGTTTCAGCCCATGTAGTCACCAGGTCTGACTGTACCCAGACAGGTGAACAGATAGATAGAATGTGGGGACACACACACACACACACACACACACGCCAGTCTCCACTGCCAGCTGGGACAAGCCCAGTAGCCAAGAGGCATGCAGCAGGACAGGGGGTCGAGAACGACATGGAGGTTATGTACAGGGGAGGAGGCGGGGATCCGCAGGCACCCCTTCCCACCCCACCATCCCAGCCTCTCTCCCTGACATCCTTAGGAGCACGAGGGACTGGTGGCACTCTCCAGGGAGGATTGGGACAGGCGCCTGGTGAGGGAGCCGAGTGTGGAATCTGCCACCGAGGAGGTGGGGAAGAGTCTATACCAGCCGGTGACCGCAGCGCTCAGGTCCAGCTCGTCCAGCATGATCTGGGCCATGCCCATGAAGCACTTGTGGTCCATGCGGCCATAGTCTCCCCAGACGATCACCTGCCAGGAGGGGAGGAAGAGAGGGAGGGACTGAGCTCCTTCCCTGACTCCAGGACTGGACAGTGGCCCCAGCAACCTGTAAGTTTCACCTGGGCACAGATGGGACAGAGAGAGCCAGGACTCAGACCGATTCAGGGCAACAACTTACTGAGCAGTTAAGATGTGCCAGGTGTGATCCTATGGACTTTACAGACATTATTTCAATTGCTGTAACAAGCCGTGGAGGTCCGGTGCTGTGCATTACTATATCCACTGAGAGGAAACTGCAGCTCAGAAAGGTTCATTAACCCAAAGAGACACAGTAATTTGTGGCAGAGCTGGCATTGAACGTGGGTGTGTCTGACTCCAAGAGCTTCCAGCATTCCAGACGACAGTGCTCCCTAGGAAGGGGCAGACTGAGAGTCCGGGACCTGGTTGATGGCCCCAGCCCTGCTGCTGGCTGGCTGTGGGGCTTGCGCAAGCCGCCGGCCCTTGGTGTTTCCACCATAATGCTGTGAGAAGGGACAGGTTAGCCCAGTGGTTTTCACACGTATGTTTCTATTGGTGAATCCTTTTTTAAACAGACACCCAAGACCGTGCCCCACTACCCCTGAGCCCCAGGGTTCTGCAGTCCGTCAAGTCTGCAACTCCAAGGGCCCCTGCCACACAACCAGCTCAGCCCAGAGGAACAGCCCTACAGGAGAAGTCAGACAGCCCAGACAGCCCTGGCTCTGGCCTCTTCTCTGCCACCCACATGGCCTCAGGCAAGACCAACAGCCACCACCATCGTGCCCATTAATACTTGCCGAGTGGTGTCTAGGTGCCAGGCACCACGCCAGGCTCTCTACGTGCAATCTCTCATTTAATCTTCACAACAGACCACCTGCAGCTAGTGAGTGTTGGGCCGGAGTTTGAACTCAGGACTGAGCCCAGAGACAGAGCCACCACTGTGCTGTGTCCTCACATGACCTCAGGTTCTTCACCTATGAAATGGGAGTGATGCTGCCTCTCTCCCAGGACTGTCGTGAAGGACTAACAACACAAAGTGTGCAGAAGGGCTTTGTCACTCTCAAGTGGTTGAGATGATGCTGGCCTGGGTTCAACTCAGCTCTGCTAGTTACTAGCTTGAAACTTCAAGCGAGTCACATCATCTGAGACTCTGTTTCCTCGTTCGTAAAGTGGGGAGAATCATGGCTATTTCGCAGGATCATCTCGAGGTTGAAACAAGGTCACTTTGGAAAGCACCTAACACAAAGCCTGGCACTGAGCGGGTGTGTAATAAACATCAGCACCAGGGGAAGGAGAAGGCAGCAGTCAGACAGATCCTGGTTCTACCCACCAGCTGTGCAAGCTGGGGAGCAATTTCGTTACGCCCTGAACCTTGCCTCCCTTATGAATCGGCTGGGGGCAATAACACCTCACTGGGCTGTGAAAATAAATGGGTAATACAAATCAACATGCCTAGCACAGGAGAAATCATAAATGAAAGACTGAATTATGACTTCCAGCCTTTGAGAGCCTGCCCTGCCCCACTTGCCCTCTGACACTCACCTGTAGCACCTTACCCGGGGGCCCCTCATCAAAGAGCAGGGCCTGCTGGTACAGGGGATCGCAGGTCTTCTTGGCCACCTTTGTCTTCTTCTTGGCTAAGCAGGCTCCATTCTCAAGCAGGTAAACCTTGATATAAGTGGCTGAGGGATGAGAACAAGCATGATGGGGAGGGGTCCAGGAGGGACTACTATGGCCCGCCCCATCCCCTGACCTGGAGGTGAGCGGGGTGCATAGGATGAGCCCACCAGCAGACCGCACATGGGACAGGCAACTAAAGCACTGACTTCTCCACCCTCCCCTCCCCCTGCCCTAGTCACTGGCCTTCCAGGCAAGGTGTCACTCCACTGTCAAGAATGCTGATTTAGGCCAACTCAGAACTTGCTAGACCCACAGCCTCCATGCCAGGACTCCATTTCCAAAATCCCTCACCTGGGAGGGATTTGGAGCCTGGTTTGGGAGTCAGGCCCCGAGCTTCAATCACTTCCACCTCCAGCTGGCCGCTGCGATCCATGATGGCAATGTGCACATCCCCTGCGAGGGAGAAGAGGGTGAGTCCTTGCACAGCCAGGCCAGGGCAGGCCAGCCAGCACCATGCAGAATGCCAGTCTGCAGAGGATAATCGCATCGCCCCTGGAAAGGGAACAAGATGGAGCCAACCACATGTGCCAGACCAGCCCTCGGGAGACCACTTTAAATCGGCTGAGAGATACTTTGATAGGTCCCTTGGGGTGGGGAGGGAGCATGACCCTTAAGGGGCAGACTTGGGTAACAAGTGGCCACCAAACTCCCATCTAAGACTGGCTAACCGGGAGGCTTCTGTTATACTGAGTAGAATGGCAAGTTGGGGGACAGAGCTTCCTGTGTCAGAAAGACAGACGGCAGCCTGGGCTCAGTGGCTTCTTCTTCACCTTCATCTACATGTATGTTGAACAAATATCGAAAGGATATCCGTATGAAGAGATGCTGAGCTACAATACTGCACAGGACATGAGGCGCCACCTGACAGTGAGGACCTGCTTACACGCTGCCAATGGAGGGCGGGCAGGCTGGGCTTCCTGGGTGCAGACAGCTGAGAACGCCTCCCTGCACCCAGTGAGGAGTGAGGTGCTCCCACAAAACGGATGACCCTGCTGGGGCAAGATCTGTGTGTGGTCACGTCAGTTACCTGATTTCTAGGAACTCTTAGCTCTGTTCAGCGTGGGTTGGCAGAATTTGGAATTACGTAGTAGCCACTTGGAACACAGTGAAATCCTTCAAAGGGGCTCAGGATCATAAGTCTGATCCAGAAAAATTAAACGGGCCAGACTTTGGGTTCAGCCACCCATTTTAGATTCTCTGAGCCATCGTGGCATTGTTTGTATTGGCGTACTGGGGAAGATGGGGATTTACTACTTTCAGGAGACATCTGGAATTCATCCCCCTCCATCCAGCTACTGCTGACCTCCTCGTGGGGGAGGGGGAAAAGGAAAGTCCTGGGAATTAATCTCCTCGTCTCACTATCACAAGCAAAGGCAAACCTGTCCTTCCCAGGTTTGGACACCAGGGGGCACCACACACAAATGTTCCAAGCCGCCATAGCATATTAGCTTTGTGGAAGTGGCTGCCTCTGCTCACTGCCTCCCAGCCTGTGGCTGGGTCTAGGGCTGGGAAAAGCAGCTCCCCTGGCGCTTAAGAGACTGGAAGCGAGGGCCAATCCGAGGGCCAGGTAAAAGCTGACCTCATCCTCCGAAGGTCCCCGTGGATCCCTCTTCCAGCAGACAATGGGCACATTTGAAGGTAGTGCAGGGGAGAGAGTCCTGCCTGGAATGGAACTCCAGTTCCACCACATGACTCATAGCAGGGCATTGTCTGCACTGGCTTCCTCATTTGCTGTGAGGGTCAAAGGTCAAACACGTCCAGATGAGGGCTAAGCAGGGGTGCCTGGGTCAGACACTAATCAGTCAGACTGAAGGGGAAGGGGTGGAGGCGAGGAGGCAGCTCTGGGGAAGCTAGCCTGGGGAGGAGCTGCTGGAAGCCAACACAGCGGATACCTAAAGGAGGGAGTGAGGGAGGGTCATTCTGAGATCTGGAGAAATGAGCAGCCAAGAGGACCAGGTGCAAAATTCAGGAAGTGCAGTCAGCCCTCAGTATCCGTGGGGGGTTGGCTCCAGGACTCACCTCCCCACCACCACTCCCACAGATACCGAAAGCCACAGATGCTCAAGTCCCTTATATATAGTGGCGTAATATTTACATATAACCCATGTGCATTCATCCTCCTATATCCTTTTTTTTTTTTTTTTTTTTTAGACTGGGTCTCCCTATGTTGCTCAGGCTGGTCTCGAACTCCTGGGCTCAAACAATTCTGCATCAGCTTCCTGATTAGCTGGGACTACAAGTGTGAGCCACTGCACCTGACTCCTCCCATATACTTTAAGTCATCTCTAGGTTGCAGCCGTGTCACATAACGACATTTCAGTAAATGATGGATCACATATATGACAGTGGTCCTATAAGATTATAATGGAGCATATTTAGAAACCTGATATATGGCATTTGATATTGGTATTGCAGATCAAGTAGGGGAAATGACTGATATTCAGTAGTAGTGCTGGGAAATTTGGCTTTCCAGATTAAAAAATATATATAAATAAAAATCTATATACCATCTAGGTTTGTGTAAGTACACTCTATGATGTGCACACAATGACAAAATCACCTAACAATTCATTTCTCGGAATGTATCCCCATCGTTAAGTGTGACTGTCCTTGTATCTAATACAAGGCTTACATATCACTTCATTTGGGTGGATTTGACATAGTACTAGGCATGCAAAAACTTCAAGTTTTGGTTTTTGGAACTTTGTGGAATTTTGTTTTCTTCAAATGTTTCCAATCCGAGGTTGGTCGGGTCCATGAATGTGGAACCCGTGGATACGGAGGGCTGACTGCAGGGAGGAGGGGTGAGAAAATGACTAAAAGGCTTGTTCTGTGAGGAGTAACCAGTCAAATTAGCCACAATTCCAAAGGAGCAAATTGAAATATTTCAAGCAAAGCGTGTAAGAGGAGCTCAAGAAAGTGTTGTCAGATTGCAGAACTAACGTGGGCATTATTATTTCCATTTTACAGATGAGGAAACTGAGGCTCAAAGAAGGGAGGCGACTTGCTTAAGGTCACACAGAGAATTGGTAATAGAATAAACCATGACAGCCAATGCTGTGACATTTTTGTTCGGCACTTTACGCCCGGCCCTTCCCACTGCGGGGCACACGGTGGGTGGTGGGAGGGCGGTGAGCGTGTGGGGAAGTGACGGAGGGGACATGCTGTGAAAGCTGCTGCAGGGCGGCCGGCCGGGAAAGGCTGGGACCCGTTCCTCTCTGATGGGGAGGGATTGATGAGTGGGCACTAACTCCTCCTCGCTGGCACGAACGCCTGAGTGAGGACTCCTTTGTGCTGCTCTCACCACGTCACGCAGGGACCCCATTAACCCACTCACCCTCCCCTCAGCAAGACTCACCCATGGGTGGCGTTGCTAGCGTCTGTCGCCCCACAATCTGGGCTGGGCCCAGCCCATCCAGGAAATCGCTGAACTGGCTTTCGGTCCCCAGCCGGGTGGTGGGGAAGATGAACCTGCGGAGGAGGCAGAGGGCCGCATGAGGGTGTCAGGGCAGCTTTGGGGGGGGTGTGGCTGGTGGGCTGCAGGGCTCTGCCCCTGGGGCACTGGGCACTCCCTTCTGTGCCTCAGTTTCTCCTCTACACGGCGTTGAGTGCGCTACTCTGGCTGGGGGCAAACAGAACTGTTCACTTCTGCGCACTAAAGAAAAATAATTTGATGTCACTTGAGAAAAGAGACTAAAACTGTAGCCTAATGATGGTATTTAATCCTGGAGCCCTGGGGATATCTGAGGTGACTCTTACAAGGCAGGGATTGTTAGACACCTGTGTCCTCACCAGGGGATGTCAATGCCAAGAACCAGTGACCTGGGCCAGACGTTTCAATGCCTGGAACAAGTTCTAAGAACTGAAGTTTGAGTTGACCATAAGTTTGAAATCCAAGTCAAACATGAGATGGTGCTCCAAACAGCACCTGAGACCCAAATACCACAAATGTAGGGTGGGGCTGAATGGCAAGTGACGGGAGGGGCGCCTGGAAATAGTAATAAAAACTGATGGTGACTGAAAGCTGGCCGGGTGCTCACAGTGCACTAAATGTTCTGCGTGCATTATATCATTTAATCCAGTGTGGTAGGAGCTGCCATCCAATTTCACAGATGAGAAAACAGAGGCTCCCAGAGGTAAGAGACTGGCCTAGACTACAGAACAGAGATGATGCCCAAATCATAGGGTTATGGTGAAGATTAGGGCAAATGGTGCATGAAAAATTCCACACAAACAAAAACCACTAATTGGTAGTTATTGCTGCTGCTGTTTTAGCATCAAGGGAAAAGGGCTACTTTTTCATATCCCCAAGCCTAGATGTACTGGGTGTGGCCAACAGAGAAAAGGCAGATGAGGGAGGGTTGGCCCAGGTCTGCTTAGGGGCTATGACAGAACAAACAAAGTTCTAAGATCTCCGAGAATGGTCCAAGCTCCTGGCTAGACAAATAAAAGACTGTCCAAGAAAGAATCTCCTACTGCACAGCTGGCCTTGAGTTCCCCTTGGCCGGTGACAGGCAGGGAGGGAAGAGCAGGCTGTGTATACTTGTTGGAGAGAGCCTGTGTTTCCTCACTCCCCAGGAAGGGGCTTTAAGGCCCATCCACTTTTATTGGCCACAGTCAATAATAGCCTGATAATCACATTCTTAGGACAATGGGATCTGAGAAGGTTAAATAAAGAAGCTTAGACTCTTGAGGTCGCAGAATTGTAGGAGTTGGGTATAGAGAGTGTAGGGATTGTGAACAAAAGTTACAGAGTCAAAGGCCTTCATTCCAATCCTGACTCCATCACCACTGAATGGCTGTGACCTTGGGTAGGTACTTGGCCCCACTCTGCTCCCTCAGTTTCTCCACTCGCTAAATGGAGATAATCGTAGGATGCGAATCCCAGTGGTCATTGCCCCTGATCTGATCACAGCCAGTAGATCCCAGTGTAAGGATCGCTGATCTGAGGCGCCCACGGTGCTGTCCCCGTGGTGAGATCCTATCATATATGAATGCTAGCGAGTACTCGCGTTCATGGCGGGCAGGTAGAGCAGAGAGACACACGATCACTGAATCTAAGCGATGGAGCCCCAGAATTTTGAGGCGGGAAATCACTGGGCCTTGATGAAGCACAAGCGAAAGATCTTAGTCACACAGCTATAGTTTCGTAGATTTAGAAGAGATCGGGGGGAATATCTAACCCAGTGACTTACAAATTTTTGACTGCAACCCTCAGGTAAGAAAAAGATTTAACATCATGACCCAGTATAAATCTATGCGCATTATACATAAAAAACTGAAACAAGGTTCACAAGGTAATTTATCCTTACCTCCTAGGATACACCTGAGTTTTCTACTTCTGTTTCTAATGCTGGTTTTGACCCACTAAACCGATTTTACTTCCTACCTATGAGTCACCATCCACAGTTTGAAAAACAGATTCAGTCCCATCTCCTTCCCTAAGCTCCAGGCAGGGCTACTTGTGAGAACTCCACTCAGCTAAGCCACAACAATGGTTTTAGATTTAAAAGGAATTTAGGATCACAGTTTCCTTTCCACACTGTCCTCTGGAGCAGGGCAGTATGTAGGTGGTGGGAGGCAGGAGGCAAGATCCCTTCCTGAATCTTACAGAGGCAATGAACTGCTCTGGGTCTCTGGGGTATTCTGACGGGGGTGATGGGAGGGGCTGGGGCCCAGACACTGACTGTCTAGGGGAGGGGGACGGAGGGAGGCAGAGACTAGAGGAACCCAGACATCTCAGCTAGAAACCAGACAGGGAGATTTTCCTGCCCTGCCCCCTGGCCGTGACTCGGGGAGCAGGGAGGGTGGGGACTGCCGCGTGGGCTGCACGCACGTGCCGTCAGAGCTGTTGCTGTTGGTGCTCCCGTCGGTGGACTCCCGGCTGCCCTGGCGCGTGACCCGATTCCGCATCTCCACGGCGATGCCCGTCTCTGTGCTCCGGCGGATGTTGCTGCGCAGCTTCTTGCTGGCCCCTTCTGTGACCCCTCGCCCCAAGCACAAAGAGGGAACAAGGTCAGATCACAGCCGAGGCTTCTCCAAGAGCCCTACCAAAGTCACACACTAGGGAAGGGCAGGATGAACAGGGCTCTGAGATGGGGACATGGCTGAGCTGACCTCAGAGCTGGTCTGTAGCCTGACACATGGCCCTGCTCCAGGCAGTGACACAGATAGAACAGACCAAAAGGATGGCTGGAGGCAGAGTGAGGATGGCAGCAGTAGGGGCCTCATCCTCATCCTCGCCACGCTCCGTGACACCCACCTTTGCACCTGAGTTCAGCTCTTGCCCCCGAGCCTAAGTGCTCCTCCTCTTTCTCTATTCTGGAAAGTTTGTCTTCTCTGGGATTCCCTCTTCCCGGTATCCTCACAGACCCTATCACACCCAGACCCCACAACTCACCTCGCTGATACCTTCACTGGCCCCATAAAACCTCCCATATATAAAGCCTGGCCACTCTCAAAGAGACTCGCCTTCTCCATGTGGGGTGAACGTGGAGAGGGAAGGGTGCAGAGCTGGAGAGGCCGTCAGGGAAGCAAGACTGAGCGAGGGGCTGCTCGGCTGACCCAAGCCGACTTTGGCTTTGAGAGAAAGGTCTGCAGAAGAACCCCAGCAGCTGTGCCGTGAGAGCAGAGGCCGTCTCCCCCCACATCCCGGCCCCTCCCAGCCTTGCAGAGAACACGGGGCACTTTCTCTCTCCTAGCCGCGCATCATCCTGCCTGGGTTTCCATGGCAACCTCCTCAGCATTGCAGT
Organism: Avahi laniger; assembly: GCA_963575035.1. Lineage (NCBI taxonomy): Eukaryota > Metazoa > Chordata > Mammalia > Primates > Indriidae > Avahi > Avahi laniger. Next base: position 26,852 of record CAUYSK010026568.1, on the reverse strand, counting down.
GTGGTCCCTCTAGACACCCTCTCCTCCTGGGGGTGGGGATTTGGGGGGGAACAGGTTGAGGGTTTGCAGGGACTTCCCCACTGAAGCTTGGCTGCTGGTGGGGAGGGAAGTGGTGCTCACATAGAAGCTGTACCGAGGGAGCCATTTGCTGTCACTGGTTAGAGGCCAAGCAGACTAAGAGTGGAGTTGCCTACAGGGATGGGGAGAGGCCAGGGGGCGGGGGGCAGGCAGCACAGCCCCTGAAAGCAGCGTGGAGTGGGGAGCTGGTGACCCTAGAGGTTCTCTCTCCCACCACACCCAACAGTGGGTCAGGAGGGGATGTTCAAGACCCCGGCCTGGGAAAAGGAGGGCTCTATTCCTCCTGCTTCACCTGCTTATCTTCCAGGAAGTCCCCCATGGGGGAGGGAAGGCTGAGAGGGCCAGGATCACTAGCGGATGGGATGCTGGGGGTGAAGAGGATTGCCTTCTCCGAAATTGTCCCAGCTTCTGGGATACTGGAATAGCTATCACATCCAGGAACCAATGAGATCACCAGGATGTCTGTCTGTCACACACACATACACGCAGAGAGTCACGCTAGCTCATACATATTTCTTTCACACAGACCGGCATAAGCAGACATACATAGCATCAAAAATCACATCTATGAATAGAGTAATCTAATTTATAAGATCATGTGTATGTTTATACAACAGTCACACAGTCACAAATGGTCCTAGCAGGTCTTAGTCACATGGACGCATGACATACTCTGTTGCATACACTCAGGTCAGGCACGTGTGACCTTCACACCGTAACGCTTGGAGTTGAACCCTTCTGCTCAAACACATACATCGTGCAAACCCACAAATGGTGCGTGACCCACCGCACACATAGAGGCCTAGGTAATAACGGTGGGTGTGTAGGGGGCACTCTCCCTGTCCCTGGTTCCTAACTGCCACATCTTGTCTAACACAGAAGAACAGATGGGCTGTGGGGGCTGCAAGTCACCCCCCCCACACATTCTCACCCCCAACACGCACCCTCAGCCAGAGCCTCACCACCCCACGACCCCAACCATCCTCTTTTAGAGCTTCCAGAAGCTTTGACCCATTTGGAAGCAAATCTGCCTTCTTAGGTAAGACTTGTCCAACCCAATGTGGGCCCCTGAGTGGGGGAGTCACAGAATCCTGGAGAGCCAGAGATACTTTGGCCACCCACCGGCGCCTCTGCAATTTCACAGACGGGGAGCTTGGAGTCTAGGCGCCGAGAGAGGTGGGACTAGACCCCAGGCCACAGACTCCCAGTCTACTGACATGCTACTTCTCATTCCCCTCCCCATCCCCGTGTATCTGAGATGTGGTTCAGTAGAGATTAAGTTACATGTCCTCAGGGGGAGAGAAAGGTCTTGCAATCTCAGAAACAAAATCCCTCTATTGGCATCGTACGTGTCCAGGCTCAACCCCTGTTCATCCGGGGAATAATTTTATGTAGCCTATCTCTTCAGAGAACCAGGCCCAGTGGTCTGCAATAACTCTGTGGGCCCCGGAGACCGAAAGACTGCAGGAACCATCCCATCTGTCCCATTGCACACCGGGGAGGGGCAGCCACACCTGCAGCAGCACTCCCCATGGCCCCTTCTGGAATGGCCCTGAGCCCTCTCCTCACCCTGACCTGACACAGCCTGGAGAGAAGAGACGCTGTCTCTGGTACTGAAAAGACGAGCTCCATTTGGGCAGGGGCTGAGACAGCCCAGGATGGCCCTGTGTCCTGGACCCAGCCTGTGTCCTGGACCTCAAAGCTCTTACATCACCCTCCTCACTGGTTCCACAACTTAGGGAATGTTAGATCTAGAAGGAAGCTGAGAGAGAGAATTTTTAGCTCTATTTTACAGCAGAGGAAACTGAGGCCCAGTGGGAAAGTGACTTCCCCAAAGTCCCATAGGAAGTTATGGAGCCATGACCACTCATCTAAAGTGTCAGGGTGAGGTTTTATAAGTCCACTCTAGGGCAACATGAGGAACAATCTGGAAGGGGCAGGCAGGAGGCAGGGGAGCCAGAGAGGAGGCTGGTGCAATAGTCCAGACCAGATATCACGGGCCCTGACACAGGTCAGAGACTCTGAAACAAAGAGGGAAGGGCAGGGCTCTAGCCAACTCAGGGTACAGAAAAACTAGGAGGAAGGAGGCCCTTAGGAAGGGCAGACCAGAGCCCCGAAGGCTGGGCCCAGGAGTAGAATTCCTCCCTACTTCCCACACCCGGGCCCTGCAGGGAACCGAGCCATCTCCGCTGGGCCTGGAGGGGGCGCCCTTCTAGGCTCTTTCCTGGAACAGCTTCCAGGGCCAGTGCCCAAGATGAGTCCACCCCATACATCCCTCTGGCACCAGACTCTGCCACCCAGGAGGGGGCTCTGAGCTGGGACACTGGCATCCTCAAGGCCTGGGAGAAAAAAACAAACGGGGAGAAAGAATTATAGGTGGAGAGGAGTGCGCTGCAGGGAAGGGGCGGAAGCGTGGAGGCAGAGAACTCACTTCACGTGGGGCTCTGCTGTGTGACTGTGGGCAATAGTAACAGCATCGACACTTCCCTGAGTCTACGACGTGCCAGGCACGAGGCTGGAGCCTTTGCATATCCAATCTCATGTAACCCCATGGACGACCCTGCAAGGTGTGTATTATTTTCCTCATTCTACAAAGAAGCACACTCAGAGAGGTGAAATAGCTTGCCCCAGTCACCCAGCTAGTACGTGGCAGGGTGTGGCTCTTGGGAGAGAACTTGAGGTCGTTCTCCAGGAACATGCTTTCTCTCCAGGCTTTGGATGCCTCATCGATAAAATGAGTACATCAGACTAGGTGATCTCAAGGGACCCCTCCTGCTCCGACATTCAGCAATTAGATGATTCACAGAGACCTTCAGTTAGAAGAGCATCTGGGCAATTCCCCCAGCTCCAGGCACCAGGCTTCAGCCATGCCCTTACAGACAGTGGAGACAAGGGCCCAGAAGCCCCGTCATCATTCATCTCTTCTCAAGGCGAAAGGTCTTCCTCGTGTCTGCCCCAATCCCTGCCTGCTGACTGTGAAGTCTCGGCAGATCACCAGAACGTCTCCCGATGACTCAGGCCCCTGCCTTGGTCTTGGGAGACTGCCCCCCCAAATCACCGGGCATGAAGAAGGCTTTGGGTCTGAAGCTGAACCAGCTGGAATCCTGGGCTTAGTGCCCTGGAGGCAGACTCCTGGGTCCAACACCTCCATGACCTCCTAATCTTAATCCCCTATCCCTAATCCCACCCTTGGTCCTATCCCAGCCCAATTCCAGGATCCCCAAATCCCTACCTCCCTGACTCCCAAGCACCAGGCCTACACTGCATGATCCCAGAGGCCACACCCACCCCAGGGCACTGATGACCTCAAGCCCCTTCCCCATCTGGTCTTGTTCTGTGCCAGAAACCATATCTCAGCCTGACTGCTGGAAAAGACCCACCCACGTGCTCCTGTCGAGGGCTTTGTAAAAATCTATTTTAAGGCTTAGAGAAGTCCCCCACCCCCAACCCCAACTGGAAGTCTCGATGAGCATTCTCCCTGGATCCCTGGCGCCCCGCCCCCTCACCACCCCATCCAGCTGCCTATTTGAAGGTTTCTGGGGAAGTTGTTACTCTGAACAAAATAAGCAGGAAGAGATTTTAAAACAAAACCAGCTGGTGTCTGAGCTGATGCCACAAAGTGAGGAGGTCTTGGTGGGGAGGGCTGGCTCCTCTGCGACGCGGGGTCTATGTGTGGCTATTTCACAAGGTGGTCACTCACCCTCTGAGCATAACTGGGACTTGGGTGTCTGAGAAAGTACACCATATTGATCAGGATGCAGCTGTTAAGGTGCGTGTGAGTGTGGTTGTGTGAGATACGCCTGTACACGTGTGACATGTGTCTGGATCTGTGCACCTGTACTCAGAGGGCCGTGTTTATGTGATCTGCGTGACTGGTTTCATTTGTGACCATGTACAGAGAAAATGGCTGTATTGTGCTTTCCTGGAAATACGGGCGGCTTATCTGAGCAACTGAACACTATTTATGTGGCTGTACAAGCCACCTATCTTCGTACCTTCGTGTGTGTCTCACTTGTGACTTTGTGACACGTATGTGTGACTATGTAACATTTGTGTGGCTACTTGTATTCAGCAGACTCGGAGATTACAAGTAAGACTGAGCCTTGTGGATGCATATGTCTGTAAAACTGTGGCGTCACTTAGCACAGTGCCAGGAACACACGACTGTTTCATAAACGATTACTGATGATGAGTAAGTCCATGCGTGGAGGCAGCAGAGTGTAAAGGTTGAAAGCATGGACTGGAAAGCCCAACTGCTAGGGTTCGAATCCAGGCTCCACCACTAGCTGTGCAGTCTAGGGCATCTGACTTCCGTTCTCTGTGCTTTGGTCCCTGCCTCGTGGAGCTGCACGAGGATTAAATGGGTCAGTGCACAGGCTGGACCTAGCACAGCAGCTGGTCTACGGGAAGTGCTACAGTGTAAGTGTCTGTGGGTGTGGGAGTGCAGACCCACCGGGACAGTCCCTGGGTACTCTGTCATCGCAAAGTGACCCCCACCCCGCCCCTCGATGTCCCATGCCCCCTCACCAGGCTGGGGCAGCTGGAGTGTGCTCTTGCTCCACTGAGTCAGGCCCACGATGGCCACCATCTTGGCGCCCAGGCTGCTGCGCCGCTTCTTGGCAGTGGTGGTCCCAGTCCCGCCTCCAGCTTGCTGGGACCCACAGATTTCACCGCTGATGCTGGAGCTCCGCACCACGTTCCTGGAGGCCCCAGATGAGGCTGGACCTGGCTCCCCGTTAAACATGGTCCCGGGGCGGCAGGACCTCAGGCAACTCTGAAGGCGGGTGGGAGACAAAGGGATCCCACGTCAGACCTGGGTGACTCTATCACAGCCCCACCACTTCCTAGCTGTGTGACCTTGGGCAAGTCATTCGACCTCTCTGATGTTGTAGGGTTTAAATGAACAAATAAATGCCAGGGTCATTCGTGGAGTGTGGCTCAAAAAATGGGACTATTCTTCTTAGCACATGGCTACGAATAACTTGGCAGGGACCTGGTTTGGCCATGAGGACCAAGGCTGTGGAGTCAGATGGCCTGGGCTTGAATTCCAAAGGCCTCTACACACTAGCTGTGTGACCTTATGACCAAATATCTTGGGGTTTCAGTGAGCACCTCAGCAAAACAAGAAATAAAAGCACTTACCTCATGGGACTGTTGCAAGAATTAGATTAGAAATGCATGTAAAGTGCCTAGAACAGTGGCAGGCATAGAGTAAATATTCAGCAATTATTAGTGATTGTTATTTTCATAGCAAATAGTAAGAACAGGGAGAACAAAACTGGCTGTGGACTGTGCGGACTCCGGCGGGGTCCTGCACGAAGGGGACAGTACGGAAAAGTACAAAATCACCCGTCACTGCGCTTCCGAGAGGCAGCCACAGTAAGCATTTCAACCTGTTTCTTTCCCGTCTCCTTCCTATGCATTTTTAAAAATAATTAAACTGATACTGCAAATACAACTTTATATCCTGACATTTTTCATTTAAGCATAATATCATAAGCATTTCCCGATGTCATTAACGGTTTGTATAAATGCTTCAGTGCTACTGTAATATTCCATGGCAATTGACTTAAATATTTCAATACAGTTACCTCTGAGATCAGGCCCAAGTTTTTCCCATCTCTTTCCTTTCTTTTAAAATAATTACTGCAATAAATATCTTTCTACACTGATTTTATCTGCTTATTTCCTTAGGGTCGCTTCCTGGAAATGGAGTGAGTGGGTCAGAGGTGTGGATACCGCTGGCAGCTTCCCCAACATCTGCTCCCCCTTCCTGCTTCCTGACAGAGGGCTGCTTTTCTCCAGGTACCACCCCTGCCTTGTTTTAGAGGCAGACCTTAGTTAACGCAATCTGAGATTGGCATTCACCTTGGCAACTCCTACTTGTCCAAGGATGGGAAGATTTGGATTCTGTGCTTACAGAGAGGTGGGAGATTCTCTTCCTATCTCTCCCCCTCTTTCTCCCTCCTTCCTTCTCCCTACCCCCATGAAGAGCCCAACTGTAAGACGAAGCCAGTGTGGCTGAAGACAGCCCAGCACACGGACAGAAAGGCTCTGAGGCCATACTTGGTCTACCAGTCATGTGAGATAATATATTTTCCATTGCTTAAGCCAGTTTGAATCAGAGTTCTCTATTATACCCAAAAGTACCCTACCTGATACCAAGGGCATAAATGTGTTTTGGATTCTTGAAATATATTACCAAATTCCTTTTGAAAATAGAGAAATTTACACTCCCCATGAGCTGCATTCGACAAACATTTAAGCCCCGAAAATTCCCAGGCCAATGCTGAATGCCAAGAATACAGCAGTGAGCCAGGCCGACTTGGCCCTGCCCTCTCAAAGCCTCCAGTCCAGGAGGGAGAGGGAGAGTAAATAACTAATTATACAACTAAATATTTAATGAGGGTTATGGTAAGTGCTAGGGAAAAGGAGGACAGAGGGCTCTGAGAATCACTCTGGGGGAGGGGGAACAGCAGGTGTCGATGGCTCTGTTTTGAGCAGAGGTGGGATCTGCAGCTGTCAGCCTCGACAACTGGGCTGCGAAGGCCACTGCTGCAGGCGGCCTCCTCTGCTCGAGCAGAAGCTACAGAGCCAGTCTCTCCAGCCTGCTCTGCACCGGGCAACTTCCTCGCTGTATCCTGCCCCCCAGTGCTTTTCCTGGGGCAGCTGCCCATCCCAGGGTTCAGGCCTGCTGCCCTGAGGCAGTCCGACTTTTCAAAAGGACATAGAAAGAAAGGGGAGGGAGAATGGAGGTGGGAGAGGATTGGCACCACTCTGGCAGATGAGGAAAACAGTCCACTGAGAATGGTCACCCGGTCTCCTGGTCAGCATGGCTCTCGCCTGCCTGGCGAAGTAGCGCTGCAGAGGGGATGAGTCAAAGCCTGTTTTGCCTTCTTTGTGACTGTCTGGAACGTTCTCACTCGCCCCGTGACGTGTGCAGAGCCCCAGATTACATTTCTCCATCCCCCATCAACCTTGCAGCTAATGGAAAGTCCCCCTAGACTTTGGCCTGCGATGATCTCTTCTCTTTAGTTTCCAATTCTGGTGCCAGTTTGTGGTGTTTTTTCTGTTGTTGTTTATGTTTGTTTGTTGGGGGGGGTATCTGCATGGTTGTTTGGCAGAAGGTAGAAGACTGCTTATCTGAGACTGCGGCTCTGCCACAGGGTAAGTCTTTATTGTATTTCTGTGAGCCATGTAGTTATCTCCACATTGTAGATGAGAAAACTGAGTCTCAGAGAAGTAAAAGATTTGCCCATCCTACTCGGCTAAGAAGTGGCAAGGCCTGGACTCGAACCCAAGCCTCCTGTTTCCACAAAGAAACGGACATGGGCCAGGCGCGGTGGCTCACGTCTGTAATCCCAGCACTCTGGAAGGCCGAGGCGGGCGGATCGTTTGAGCTCAGGAGTTCGAGACCAGCCTGAGCAAAAGCGAGACCCCGTCTCTACCAAAAATACACAGAAATTAATTGGACAGCTAAAAATATACAGAAAAAATTAGCCGGGCATGGTGGCGCATGTCTGTAGTCCCAGCTACTTGGGAGGCTGAGGCAGTAAGATCGCTTGAGCCCAGGAGTCTGAGGTTGCTGTGAGCTAGGCTGACGCCACGGCACTCACTCTAGCCCAGGCAAGAGAGTAAGACTCTGTCTCAAAAAAAAAAAAAAAAAGAAAAAAGAAACAGACATGCTCAGCAGCCCCTGCCCCTGCAACCCAGAGCTCAGCCAAGGATGTGGGCCCATCCCCCAAGCTAGGGCTCTGCCCTGAGTCCTGGGCTCTTTGAGGAAACTGCAAGGAAACTGTCTATCACGAGAACACCTCCTCTGGCCCGGGTTCCCACGGCTGGCCTGAGCATCTCGGTGGCAGCAGAAACCCCAAGCAGACCATAGCTGGAGAAGCAAGCGCTTCCCTCCTGCAGCCTCCAGGAAGCTTGAGAGCACCACCTCAGGGGGTGAGAAAGGAAGGGGGTAAGGGACAAAATTCCCAATGCTGCCAACCCAGGGGCTCCTGTTTCCTCATGAATAATAAATGGAACTGACAAGCAGATGGTTTGGCATGCAGGATTCTGCACCATCCAGAGGGTTTTCTCATCTTTAACTGCCCAGGGATCACCCAGGGGGCCTGGAGAACTGATACATGCTAGGGAGGGCCCAGCCTGCAGGCCACTCCCCAAGGGGACAGGAAGAGCCAGACCCAAAGCACTGGACCCAAGGTCCGAAGGCCTGACCCTCTGGTCCAGGAGTCCTAGGTAGCGCAGCCTGGGAGGGTTAGGAATCAGGACGCGGGATTAGAATGTGAACAGACTCCTTGTGTGAACGACTCTGGGCCTCAGCTTCCCCATCTGCATGTAAACAAAGGGGTCAGATTAGGCAATCTCCAAAAGGCCTTCTGACCGGGAGGAGTGAGTCTATGAGCTCGTATTGTGGTGGAGGGCTCGGAAGTGGGGCTCCAGTTCCTTCTCTGGCAGCCAGCCTAGCGCGGGAAGGACATGCCAGAGATAGACAGGACCACTATAATAAGGGACGTCCACTGCATAGCAACCCCCGAGCCGTCAGACCACAGGGATGGGACGGGGAGGAGGTAGAGAGGGGGCACACTGGCAAGAGGCTGGCAGGACACAGAACACAGCATGGCACATTCGTGGTTCTCAACAATTGCTAAATGAACTACATTCTTTCTATGAAAGTCACTTCGACAGTTCCCCTGCCTCTGAGCAAGACTGTCTCTTTCTCAGCCCAGGTCATGGCACCTCAAGGAAGGAACCCTTCTGAGATCTCAACGGGTCACAGAGACTTCACTCTGAAGTGCTCTCTGCTGACTCCCAGCTACTACTATAGCAATAGAGAAACTCTGCTGTGATTCATCCTCCAGGGAGAAGGGTCACTGCCCCAACTCCTGCCAAAATTCCATGCCAGAAGATACCTTCCAAGCTCCCCAGGAATAAGCCTTGTGTTTTCTTTTCAGTCCTTGATGTTTGGCCTCTACCCTGATGTTTCAGTACCCTAAGGGCTCTCCAAATCCTCTCCTGAATCCTGACTATAGCAGGTTTCAGGGTTCTGCCAGACCACCCTGGGCCCCTGGGTCCCTTTGACCATGTGTCTAACCAGATAATGAGCCTTTTTTTGAGAGTCAGAGGCCACCCAAAAGTCCAAGATGAACCTATCCACTCACCCTTTCAACAGGAAAAACCAAGGAATCCATCACATGGTGATGGACTGTTAGGCTAGAAGGGATTGCAAATAACTCAGGCTCTTACCACCCCTCCCCATTCTCTACCCACAGCAGACATCACTAATCCATCTCTCTCCCATCAAGGTCAGACTGAATCTCAGAATCCCTCTCAACACAGTGTTCTAGCACCAGCTGATGAGAACCAGCTCATGAGCTAAAACTGACTTGTCATCTCTATTCCAGGCTGAGCCTTTCAATTTACAGAGTAGGAAATCAAGGCCTAGAATGGGGAAGAGACACCAGGGTCACACAGAAAATTGGGAGCAAAACTAGAGCTCTGGCCGGGCACAAAGGCTCACGCCTATAATCCTAGCACTCTGGGAGGCCGAGGTGGGAGGATTGCTTGAGGTCAGAAGTTTGAGACCAGCCTGAGCAAGAGCGAGATCCCTGTCTCCACCAAAAATAGAAAAAATTAGCCAGACATGGTGGTGTGTGCACCTGTAGTCCCAGCTACTCAGGAGGCTGAGGCAGGAGGATCGCTGAGCCCAGGAGTTTGAGGTTTCAGTGAGCTATGATTTCACCACTGCACTCCAGCAGGGTGACAGAATAAGACTCTGTCTTAAAAAACAAAACAAAATAAAACCTTGAGCTCCAAACCAAGTCCTCTAGCGCCCAGGTGGTTCCACATCACTTTTCACGTGCTTCCTCCCCACCTCTCACCCGGAAGAAGAAAACACAAACTCACCAAACTGATGAATCAGAGCTTGGTGATCCGCATCACAGTGGGCTGTGCTCCTCCCAACAGCTCACCCCTAGGGCATCTGTACAAGGCTTCAGTCAACTTCTGCCAAGACACCAATTTTCAAGAAATGATGTGAAGGCAATCAGGGCAGGCTCCCAGGAGGAGGCAATATGATAAGAGGGTCAGGAAGGGAATGGGGAGCTTAGAAGAGGGGTTAGGAAAGACATCTGCCCTCAAGAGCTTCCAGTAGCTTGTGGAATAAAAAGAGAGACTTTGGAGAGTCTGTCTCTCCAAAGTGACCTTGAGCTGTGGGACCTTGAGCAAATCACTTAATCTTTCTGATTCTATTTCCTCCTTTGCAATACTGTCCAAACTCCTGGGTCCCCTAATCTGCCTTTAGGCACATTAATGCCAAGCTGCTAAAGTCCCACAACTTTAAGATCTTTAACATATGAGAGACTCATCCAGGACCAATTCCTCAGGAGCTCTACACCCTATTCCTCCCTCCATCCTCTCCCTGACTAATGGGGTCTGCGTCCCTCCTCAGAAACTCTGTGACATGCTTTGGGGGGGTCATTTCTAGCCAGCCACGTGACCCTGAGCAAGTCATTCAGCCTCTCCGAACCTCCATTTCCTCTTCTGTAAAATGATTCTAATCACCACCTGGCCGTGCCTGACTCTCCAGGCTGGACCGGGGATCAGATGAGACAGTGAGGAGCAGGAAACAGAGTGAATAAAAACACGTGCTTGGAGGCAGACCTGGAACCGAGATCTGTCGCTCTGTAGCAAACCCACTGAGCTTACCACTCCTCATCCCTAACGTGGGGAGGATAATGTCTGCTTTAGGATTATTAGATAAAATATTACAAAACAACGATGGGTACATGCTAAATGCTCAGTGGGGCAACTATTATTATTACTAACAACAGCGCCTTTGTAAATGGTGACGGATTGTGCACGTGTTCACTCTTATTGGTCTGGAGTGCACGCCAGGTGCAACCACTTCAGGAGACAGCCCAGAGACTAACAAGGTCGTCTCCCACTGCAGCCCTGAGCGCTCCACGGTAAGTGCGGGATCAGGGTACCCGCGCCTCTCAGTGGAGGTGGGAAGTGGCCCATGAACTGTGTCAGCATCTCAGGCTCCCGATCCCTTGCTGAATGCTGGCTCTGGCATTTGAGATCCCTTCCCCAATCCCAACCCAGCACCAGACTGCCCACGACATCACACGTGCCAGTCTGTGTCCTCATCAGAGACAAATGCCAGAAGGTCAGTGAGAGCTGGGGGGCTGACAGGGGTTGGTATGTGGTGGGAGAGGTGGGCTGCACCAAAGAAGCACACACCTGTACACACAGGACAAGTGTGTGATCACATACCATACAGACCCGCACAGATGACATGCACTTAAAGACACAATCACGTGTACACAGATGTGTGCACACACCCCCACAAAGACACCCCTCCACACAAAGGCACACAGAAGCAGCCACAGGGGCAGCCACAGGCATTCACAGGCTCTCATGTGTGCACACATCTGCACACACTCACACACCCCCCTCCCCTTAGCCCCAGCCAGAGGGGCGGGAAGAGCCCCACGGCTTCAGCGGGCAGGGAAGCAGGAAGCGTCTTACCGGAGCGGTGGGCTCCCTTGGCTGAGGCGCACCCACCAGCCCTGAGCAGGCCCTTGTGCGAGCTTGCACACACACACTCACACCCCAGCCCCCAGTGTCACCCTCCGGGCCCCCAGCCCTGCCAGACCGGACAAAGGAGCTCATCGGTGAGGTTTGTGGGGAGGAGATGAGAGGCTGGCAGGGAGCAGCTGCTGTCACCATAGCTACCAAGCTGACCCACTTCTCCTCCACCCAGCCTGGGCCACCCAGCCCAGGCGAGGCGGCGACGGGCGGCTTTGGGCAGGGCGGGCCCTCTCCCATCACACGCAGTAAAGGGGCAGCCTTCTGAGGGTGTGACAAGGGACGAGCTGAGCACCAGAAAGGCCGGGTCCTGTGCAGGGAGTCAATACAGACTCCAGACATCCCTTGAGGAGAACAGGGTGCTGACGGCATGGCCCCTACAGGAGCCCTGGCTTCCCTCAGCACTGGGGCCTCTGGCCTCAGGGAGCCACTTGGGTCCCGGCTACATTTCAAGTCACAGTCCTCATGGCAGTGCAGGGGGTGGGTAGCCAGGCCCCAACCTGTGTCCCCCAGACACTGAGGACTCAGGACACCCAAGGGTGAGGCAGACCCAGGGCCTGGTGAGCCTGTCTCCTGTTCAGAACAAGGTTCCTGAAGGCAGGGCTCACCCCTCACCCTCCAAGTAAGGGCTGCCGGGGGCACGGCCACGCCTCCTTCCCTGGACAGGGTTGCCGGTGCCTTCACTCAGCCATGAGGCTCCTGAAGACATGGCTGCGTGTCCTCCCTTAGGACTTGGGACTTAGAGGAACAACACAGCCTTTAGAGAGCTCCATCTTGGGAGAAGACAGCCCACGAAAAAGCAGAATAAATCACACCCCCTTGGCACCCTCCCTTAGCTTCCCATTCCTTCAGGACAAAGGAGAAGCCCCTCACCAAGGCCCATGAGCCCATGGGACCTGGCTCCTGTCTTCTTCTCCCATCTCCCAGCTTGTGCCGTGCCTCTCGCCCCGGCTCTGTATGCCGGCCACGCTTGCTTTTTTCCATTCCTCAAAGTGCCACTTTGTCTCCTGTCTGCCTGGAATGCTCTCCTCCGGCCCGCTGTCACCTCCACGACTGGAGGACCCAGTATTTTCCTGTCCCTCTGCCTTTGAACCTGGCTAATCCCTACTCTTGTCTCAATCCCAGTTTGAAGGTCATTTCCTAGGAGAGTCCTTCCAAATGAGGTGAGTTACTCCCCTGCACTCTGCACTGTCCCTGCTTGTTATGGGTTGAATTGTGTCCCCTCCTCCCCCAAGTTGAGGTCCTAACCTCCAGTACCTCAGAATGTGGCCCTGTTTGGAAATAGGATTGTTGCAGATGTGATTAGTCAAGTTGAGGTCATGGCACAGTGGGGTGCATCCCTAATCCAACATGACTAGTGTCTTTAGAGGAAGTTGGCCATGTGAAAACAGAGACACAGGGAGAATGCCATGTGACAGTGGAAGCAGAGATTGGAGTGATGCATCAACAAGCCAAGGAATGCCAAGGATTGCCACCTGTCACCGAAAGCTAGGGGAGAGGCATTGAACAGATTCTCCCTCATAGCACTCAGAAGGAGCCAACCTTGCCAACACCTGATCTCAGACTTGTAGCCTCCAGAACTGTGAGAGTATAAATTTCTGTTGTTTTAAGCCACTCGGTTTGTGGTATAATACTTCGTTCAAGCAGCCCTAAGAAATGAATACACTGCTGTTCTTAACTTGCTCAGCGCCTGTCTCCCACATCCCGCCCCCTGGCTGTGAGCTGCTTAAAAATAGGAACCTTGTTATCTTCTTCACCCTGAGTCTTTAGTACCTGGCGCAGGTCTGGCATATAGTAGGGCTCTGTAAATATTTACAGAATGAATGAGTGGCAATTTAATACATTAAATAGCACTATTTATAGCTGGATACTAGACTTGTGAGCCACTTTTATTTTCTTCATGTGACATATTGTGTTTCCTAAAATTACTACTTTAGAAACTGTATTAATGTTATAACAAAGAAAAAGACCAAAACTACATATTTTTATTTTCAAAATATACATTTAAATAATAGGCCTTTCCACCAATGTGTGTTTTGTGAAGAGGGAAAAAGTTCTGCTATATGCTTGATAACTGTTTTTTTTTACTGATTAATTGGTTGCTTCTCATGCCACTAGAGTCACATTTACAGAGCTTAAGCTCTGGGGCCTTGTGGGGTATAGATTCTGGGTGGGAAAGATCCAGCCAGGGTACACGTCCTTCTCAGCCATCTCTACCATTCACCATAGCCTGTGGGATCTGGCCAGATATGGCATCCGTCTGTCACCTGACAGGGGCTGCTAAAGTTGGCACTCGAGAACACCACCATCCCTGGCCAAACGCCACCCCCAAACAGAAGCAAGATCCTGCCTTCAATGACCACACTGTCCAGTGCTTCTCAAACTTAAGTGTGCACACAAACCACCTGGGGATCTTGTTGAAATGCACACTCTGAGTCCACAGATCACAGGTGGAACCTGAGATTCTGCATGTCTAACAAGGTCCCAGGTGATGCCCAGGCTGGTGGTCCATGGACCACCCAAGGCACTGAGAGATAAAGGTAAAATAAACACTCTGGCTATTCTGCAGAAGGAGTGAACCCTTTGAGATGGGGGAGACCACAGAAGGCATCACATGGAAATGACTACAGAGCATCTCAAAAGACAGGTGGGGTTTGGAGAGGCAGAGGTGGCCCTGAAGGAAAGAGGTGGAAACTACTGGGAAGGCCTGGGGAGAATATGTCGTGTTCAGAGGCTGGTGACTACAGCAGTGCGGCTGGAGCAGGACGTACATGTAACTGTGGGAGAGAAGGCTGGAAAGGTAGGCTGGGAGCAGCCAATGAAGGGCTCTGAACGTGGGGATGAGAAGCTTCGTTTTCATCCTACAGGAGTGAAACCGACATGATTTAGATGTAATGTTTTACGCAGATCAATCTGACACAGAGCACAGAATCAGACGGAAGTCTGACAGCAGGCAGAGCAGCCAGGAGGCTGCTATACCCACACAGGTAAGAAGGGCTGCGCTGCTTCAGACAGTGCGGTGTGAAGAGGAAAGGGGCAGCCAGGAGTCATGGGTGGGGTTAGGGGATTGCCTGGAGTTAGTGAAGGGACCAAGCAGGGGAGAGGGAAAAAATGAAATCCAAGGTGATCTACAGGGAGGATAAGGAGTTTGAGGTCTGAGAGGAAAAAGCTGGCTTAAGGAAAAGATGAATCCCATTTTGGTTATGACGAGTCTGAGATAATACGGCATCTCCCACACAGAAGTGTTGGGCAGGTAAGCAGATCCACTAGAGCTCCGGGGAGCAACACGAGTCGGCAGGACTTGGGTGTGCTCTCCAGAGAAAAAAGTAAGGTGTGAAAAGGAAGGAGAATGCCCAGAGGAGAGCACGGAGTGAGGAATGGTCGAGCGATAATATCCTCAACAGTTAGAAGTAGGAGGAAAATGGAATCCACGGAGGGAGGGAGAGTCAGTGGTTAAAAGTAGGAGGAATTCAGAGAAGATGCCATGAGTATAGAGATGGCCAACCTGATGGCCCTACAACACCCTGGTGGGGAGACCAAGGAGAGGCCTGCCCAGCCCAGGATGCAGAAGGGAGGCGAGGAGAGTGCCCTGACTCCTCCCTAGAAGGCAGGGGAAGCCCAGGCCTGAGAACGAGCACAGCTTGAATGGAAAGTAGAATTTAGAATGGAAGAGAAGGGGGCTGCAGCCCCTGGGAGGGTCTGGGCTGCAGCAGGAGCCCCAGGGCCCCAGGGCACCCAAGCACTTACTTCAGCTCAGCCCTAGCACAGGAAGGGCAATCCAGACACACATGCAAACATATGCACACTTGCACACCCATGTGGCTACAGAACCCCTATGGCAGAGCAGAGGTGATCAGGGAAGAGATCTTTGGATCAAAGCCTTATTGCGAATGAGCACATAATTTATCATCCAACAGGGGCCCTTTGGAGAGTGAGCAGGGACACTACTAACAATCACACCATAGGTGAAAATTAGGACTGCACCAGGCAAACTCAGCCATATGGTCACCCTAGCTCTGGGGGATACCAGATCCCAATAAGATACCCATTTGGTTCCTCTGCTCCCACGTCCTAGATGGGGTGGGGGACTGACAGGGGGCAGTAGGGACAGGCAACCTTGTCCTGAGAGCAGGGGCCCAGCTAAGGGTGTTGGTGGTCGGGGCAATCTCTCCCCTTCCCAGGCCCACCTTCTCCTGAGCACCACGCCCCTAAGCAGCACCACGGACAGCGGCCGGCGGCTCGCTCCCTGCCCGCCCCGCCCCTCCCCTCGCCAGGGCCGCCCGCGAGGCCCGATCAATATTTCATGCGGGGAGGGGTCTCCGGTTACCAGCCTTGCACCAAGCCGGAAGGCGCCGCCGGCGCCCACGGCCCGCCCTAGGGACCCTCCTCAGGAACCCAGCACAGCCTCGGTCCCAGTCCAAATGGACACCGCCCCTCAGACGCGCACTGCATTCCCTGCACCCTCCTCCACCGGACCCTATCGGGGCACAAAGACCCGAGAGCCAGCCACACACCTTCACTCGGCCACTCAGACACGCCACAGAGCCAGACACACAGCTGTACAAAGATGATGACGTACAAAAACAACACGCACACACCACACCCAGTATGCAAGCCACCTAGCCAGGCACTCAAACACACAGCACACACACACACACACACACACACACACATAAAAACACACACCATATGCACCACAGACACACATGGCATGGAGAAGCCGGTACCACAGACTCACATGCACGTCACACACAGACACAAGACGCCCTGCCACACACAAACTCACAAGCTGCACAAAAACTCCCTCGCAGAGAACCTCAGACATATCACATGAAGATGTATTCTCCATGGAGAAACATACACGTCACGCACTGTGCACGCACAAATATCATGCTCTCACAGACCCTCAGACATATCTGGGAACTACAGAGCTTCATTCACCAGGGATACATACATACATCGCAACATACATACAAACTTAAATTCTATCTTTAATACACACACACGCACACACACACACATTCACATGGATACACAAGCACACGCCCCACACTCTACCAGGCCTCCCATCCTCTCGGTGCCCAGGCTGCCTCCCACTGTGAACGTGGGACGGGGGAGGGAGCAGACAGGACTTACCTCCCTCCCATCTGCCTTCTCTGCTTTGGCCCCAGTCTTGGGCCCTGTGGATAAATCCACGGTGTCCTCAGACGCCTCTTGGGGATCTGCTGCGAGTCCCCAGGGACAGTCAGCACAAAGGGGTGGGTAAAGTGGGCAGCAGGGAACAGGGAACCTTTGAGACTCCAAAGCCTCCTGCCTCGCTGTCCCTGGGCCCCAAGCTCTGAGGCATGAAGCTCCAGGGACAGCCTCACCCTCACCTGTGGCTCCCAAAGCCTCACTGCTCCCTGGGACTCCAGGCCTCTAGGAAGCCCAGAGACCTGTGTTGTACATGGGAACCAGGAGAACTGTGGAGTCTGCAGTTCCTGCTCCCCCCAGGAGGTCTGGCCTCAGAGATGGGGTGCATCTTACCCCTATTCAGACACCCCCTCTCAAATGAACCCCTCTCAGGCAGGTTGTGAGGACAGTGGTACAAATTCTGTCTGCAAGACAATCATGGCAGCATTCTTCAAAGGAAACCCAAGCCAAGGCCCAAGGTGAGCAGAGGGGAGCAGGCTGGCACAGCAGGGAGAAACGCCCAAATTTGTCAGGTAGGTGGAAGGACCTTCAAAACTATCTAGGCCAACCGCACGTATCTCTGACATCCCTGTACGACTTTCCAATTTTGCGTTATCCAAATAATACTGTGTGCCACCTCAACAATTTTTGCCAAATCTATATACTTCTGTATTGCTACTCATTATTTTCTTAAATTGACACTTTTAAGTTAAATGCAACTATTTTAAATAGAAACTTTGTGTTGCCACTATAAACAGAAAGCCAATATCACTTTTAATAAATAGAAAATGACAATAAATACAGTAAAAACAAAGATATATTATTAAATTTTAGCTACACATAGTTACCAGCCAATACTCCATGCCAAGTCTAAGATCTCCCCATTAGAAAAAGAGGGCAGCAAGTGTTGGAAAACTGTTAAAGACACACTAGCAACCTCACTGATACTTTCTCCCTGGGACAATCTTGGATTTGATGGAGTTGAAAGGGAACCTACTTTCCCACTATATGCATTAATGCTATGCAATGGCAGGTCTATGAGTCACTGAAAATCATCTCGGGTCCCAATCTACGTGCTGCGAAGCTCTAGGCTTGTCCACCTCTTGCAGAAGCTTGGGCACAGTTTCCAGCTAGCACCCTATTGCCACAATCCAATTTGGTAACAACAATCCTTTAGAAATTGCTCAGTCCTTTCCTATTTACAAATTGTCATCACAGCCACCATCTAACATGAGCCTAACAGCAGGAATTATCACGTCCATTTTTGAATGAGAAAAGTGAGGCTCAGAAGCTTAAGAGACTTGTCTACAGTCACACAGCTACACAGGGTAGAACCACAAGTAGCAGACTTGACCCCCACCCAGATGCCTTTTCTGCTATACCTGCATCCATCTGTCCCACAGTTGGGAGCCCCTGCTCTAGGCTGGCCCTGTGCTGGGCAGTAGGAAAAAGGGGAGGAGGGTATCCTGTTATCTGCCTGTAAGGCCCCCACAATCCCAAAGGGCAAACAGGCAAATAAGTATTTGGGATTAAGAGAAGTTAAAAGCTTTAACTCTGGAGTCACACTGCTGTGTGTCCCTAGCTTATAAATGCCACCTCTCTGAACCTCGGATTCCTTATCTCTAAAATGGGGACAGTACCCATCTTATAGGCTGTGAGGATAACATATGAGCACAGTGTATGGCACACAGCAAATGCTAAAAATTATGTTTATTACCAGGGAAGTACAAAGAACAGAATCAACACAGATAAAGAATGACTGACTGCACGGGGTGGGTAGGCATGGTATGGTTCTTCACTGAGGAAAGGGAACAAGTTACATTTTACAGGATGAATACAATTTTGGTAGGAAAAACCGTCGTGCTTATGTCTTCCTCTTCTCCCTTCCTACTCCAAAGAAAGGTGAGAAAATTCAGGGCCTCATCTCCCTCTCTCTAATCTCAGGCCTCCAAATGACATTTGACAAGTTCTTCAGAGTGCTGTGGGCACTGCTGTCCTAGGAAAACACTCCCCTTTAAGTCACAATTCCAGGTCCCTATTGTCTAGGTGCTGTCCAGATGGAAGGTTGGGGCTCAGGACCACCTGACTGCACCCACCTTGGCACTCTAAGAATTCCAGCAGCTGTCATTTGAAGTACTTTCCCAGCTAACAAAGATCCCCTTTCTCTGAGGTGGGCACTGATAGCCATGTTCACGTGTCTGACTTTGTGATCCTTCCTAGTAGGCTGCAGTTGATTGGACCAGGGCAAGCACCTAACCCACTCAGAGCCAATCAGATTCTCTCCTGGGAGTTTGGGATGGGATCTGCCATGCCCTGAGTTCTATCTCTAAATGTGGCTGAAACTGAAGGACAAGATACAGGAAGTATATGTGGCTTGGTGCCTGAAAAAGCAGAGAAATCCAGCCTACGGAGACAGAAAGGCAAAGATGACCAGTGGAGCACGGAGAACGGCTGCTTCAAGTTAGCCTTCCGGGCACTAATGCTTTTCCTTCCCCTCAGTTCCCAGGAATCCCTTGTGTCCTCGTAATAAACCCTTCTTTATTACTGAAGCTGGTTTGAGTAGGTTTCTGTATATAAGCAAAGACCTAATTAAGACAAGAGAGAAGCCGGGAGCCGGAGGTACAAAGATGAACAATCCTGAAAAAAATAATCACTGAGCCTGCGTTGGAGGAGCCCAGTTTAGTGGGAGACGGCACGTAAGAGACGTAGACTCCGTACAGATGTGGCCAAGGGAGGGTGGGCTCACTCTGTCCAGGGAGGGGCAGGAGGGTTACAGGCTTCACCACGAAGGTAGCAGCTAAGCCGACTTTGGAGAATTAAGGACGTTCTCCATGGAGACAAAGGAGGGGTGGGGAGGCAGGACAAGCAAGGGAACAGCAAGTGCAGATGCACAGGGACACAAAACAGCCTGGCGTGTTGGAGGGACTGCCAGGAGTTCAAAGCGTGGTGGGGAACAGGGGAGGCGAGGCTGGTCGGGCAGTCGGTTGCAGGTCATAAAGGGCTTTGAATATCATGATAAGAAGCTGAGGCCTCTTCCTGTCAGCAATGGGGAGCTATTGAAGTATTTTAAGTAGCAGGGGAGGACAGGGTCAGTTCTATGTTTTAGAAAGATTGTTCTGGGGCTGTATGCAGGCCTGGAGGCAGAGAGGCCGGTTCGGGTGCTGCAGCAATGATTCATCTGTTCCTTTCACTCACGGAACAACTCCCTGTGCACCTACTATGCGCCATGCAAAGGCAGAACAGGATTCCTGGCCCGACAGAGTTCATGGTCTAGCGAGAAAGAGCAATGATGGAAAAGCAATGCAAGTTGCGCTGAGTGTCATGAAGTATGAGGTCCTGTGGAGGGGGGAGGAGTTTATTTTCTGGTTTTTAGGCTTGCCGATGACGTTCAAGCTGGTATCCATGTGGAGGATAAGTAGGAGTTAGCAGGGCCCCAAGAGGAGGCGTGCATTCCAGGATTGGGGACAACACATGCAAAGTCCTGCAGCTGAGGGAGAGGGAGAATGGTAGAAGACCACACGAAAAGGTAGGCAAGGACTAGATCACACAGGGCCTTGGACACTGCGCCGGTGAGTCTGGCTTTTATTCCAAGAAGTCTTGGAAGGGTCTTAAGCAGGGAAACGACACAATCAAACATTTATCTAAAGAAGATCACTGTGGCTACAGTGTGAAAAATGAAACGAGGTGGGGCAAAAACAGAAATGTCAGGAGACCAGGTAGGAGGCTGTCACAGTAGCCCAGGTGAGAGCCGATGGTGGCCTGGAGCAGGGCAGGGGGCAGCAAAAGAGCTCAGGGACTGGAAACAGCAATTCAGGAGAGCTAACAGGACTTGCTGAGGATTGGCTGTGGGATGTGGGGGTGAGGACGAGGGAGGTGTCCAGGAGAACTTCCAGCTTTCCAGCTTGAGCAAGTGGGTGGATGATGGCACCAGAGATAAGCTGGGGGCCCTGGAGGCAGAGCAGGTGCAGGCGGGGAGCAGGGGACCTGGGTTTGGACCTGAGGCCGATTGTCTGTGACGCATCTAAATGTGGTCCAGAAAGCAGTTAGACCAAGGTCTTGAGCTCAGCAGAGATAAAGTCAAGAGAGTAAAGGAGATTACCTGGGGAGAGAGGGAAGGAGGGGGGAAATCAGGCAGCTCTGAGGAGCTATAGCAGCAGGGACCTGGGGGCAGAGTGACCAGGGGCTCTGAGCTTGGAAAATCAGAACCATGACATTCAAGGGTTACCTTCTCTCGGCTCTGGAGGCACCTGGCTTTGGCTTTCCTTTTCCTGGCCAAGCTCCACACCCTTCCCACTGCCCCTTCTTGCCCCTGGGCAAACTCCAGCTTATCCTTCAGACCCAGTTCAGGTGGCTGCTCCTTCTAGATGGTGACATCCCTAGTACAGGCCTGTGCTCTGCTGTTGGACAACCTGGCTTTGAATCCCAGCTCTGCCACTAGATAGCTGTGTGACTTTGGAAATAACTTAACCTCAGTTTCTTCATCTATACAATGGAGATAATAATAGTACCTAAATCCTAGGGCTGTTTGAAGATGAGCCTGTAAAGTGATTAGCAGAGAACTAGCACACAGTAAGCACTAAATAAACGTTACTATTATTAACATCCCACCTACCTTGGGACAGTTGGTCATGCCCTCCACCTAAGCATCCTCCACTTGGAAACTATTTGCAGGTCTGTGTCTCTCCCTTCCTCTTCCTACCCCTGCCTGATTTGTGGGGCTATATAATATGCAGGGCCCCTTGTTCAAAATTACTAAGAATTTTGAGACGGTGACAGCAGAACATTAAACCAAGTGTGGGATCCTAGCTGCAGGGCCCTGTGTGACCACAGACTCTTGAAACCAGCCCACCCCAGCCAACCGTGGGCCTGGCCCAGAGTAGGTGTCAGCTGCAATGCAACACAGCAAAAATGCCAACTGACATTGAGATGGGGCTTTATGATTTCCATCTAGAATTTCACTTTCTCCTTCCCATAGAGAGCATCAACTCCATGTTATAGTTGGAGACACATGAACTGCAGAGCTGGCATATGAATACAGGCCAGCCTGGTGCCAAAGCCAGGCCTCTTGCCCTCTGGCAACCTGGCCCCAGGGGCTGAGCTTCGTCAACAAGGCTGTGATGGGACTGGGCCCAGAGAGAGGGAGCTGGAGGGACTGGGACTGGCCCCCTCCTCCTGGGGCAAGCTGTAAACAACCGGCTCCCTGGGGCCAAGGCTGCCGCAGAAGGAAAGGATGTAGGAGAGGGCAAAGGGTCACTCTCAAGAAGGCTCTGCCACAGACTCCAGCCCACACTCTGGAAATCTGACTCTGCTCCCTCTGCTTTAAATGCTCCAGGGGCTGCCATGGGCCTCAAGAGAAATTCCCAAGTCCTTAGTACCCTGCTAGATCCCTGGGTCTGGCTGTCCCAGGGCTCTGCCCATGCTCTGCCCTCTCCCCACCATCACCAGGGCCTTGGACACACTGTCCCCCTCCCTCACCCCTTCTTTGCCTCCTCAACTTCCTGGTACCCTTCGCACCTCAGCTAAGATGTCACCTTCTCCGGGAGCCCTTCCCAGACCCCAGAGGGTAGGAAAACGCCACCAGTGATAGACTCCAGAGCCTCCCAGAATCCCTCCTTTCAACATTTGTCACATGTGTAATTACCTGCTCTGGGTCACGTCCCAACTAGGGCAAGGGCCGCCTGGCTCACAGAGCTTGGCACATCAGAGGCACCCAGTGGACTGAAAGCATCATCCTGCAACAGAGGCTGGAGAGCCATGCATTCTTTCTCCCCTGCTCTCCATGACGCCTGGACCCTCCTTCTCTTGTCCAGGCTTCCTGAGCTCAAGGTGTGAAGAGCCCAAACTTGCAAAGGGAAGAGATCCACCATAGAGTATGCACCCTCCCCCTGCCAGCCCTGGACTGGGTGCTGTACATCCAGTTACTACGCATAATCCCCTAACGGCCTTCCTGATGTGGGGGGTAGTACGGGTATAAATTATTCCTATTTTCCAGAGAAGACTGAAGCTCTGGAGTTGAGGCCACCTGCCTGAAGTGGTAATAGGTTGGAAGTGGAGGACACAGGATTTGAACCCTGGTCTGTCTGATGCCCAAGTAGCTGGTCTCTTCTCTGCCCAAGAACACACAACCCCTGTGACTCACCATTCCCAGCCAGAGAGCAGTTGTGTCTAACCCATGCCTGGGTTCACACACCCCAGCCAGCAAAGCTCTCCTGTCTTGTCAGCAGTATACCAGTGTAGGAGACAGCCCTCTGTCAGTGAGGGGCCAGTGTAGAAGTCACTCCTCCCCTGGGTCAACAAAATGCCAATGTGAGAGAAACATCCCCCAGGTCAGCCAAACACTATGAGGAAGACACCCCTATTGAGAACAAAATGCCAGTACAGGAGACGCACCCTGCACCCCAAGTCAGCAGAATGCTAGCAGGAGGGACACTGCCACAGTGCCAAGTGTCTCTCACACTGCAAAAGGCCCATGACGTGGGATGGGGGTGCACGCACAGAAAGTCCTCCAAGGTGATGCTCCCTGGGTGGGAGGAGGCAGAGGCTGCGGCTGGGGAGTGGGGCAGACTCAGGTGAGAGTTCTCACATGGCACTAATGAAATCAACCACTAGCCTCCCCCCCACCCCCCACACACACACACCTCCCCAGGGACCCTCTAGGCTCCAGCTGATGCAATGCCCAGGCCAGATAATTGTTTTCTTCCCTCCTTAAAGGGCCAGCTGCTATTGCAGCTGCAGACATCACCCAGACCCCTGCCAGACCCTGCAGAGCTCAGCACCTGGGCAGGAAGATGGGGAGCCCAGAGAGTAGCAGCTTCAGGCCTGGGATCCACAGAGGAAAAATCCAATTAAAGTCCAGAAACTAGAAGTGTCGCTGAGCAAGGAGGGAAGGAGAGAGAATAGTTAAGCAGTGACACAGACCACATGCCCCAAGGGAAAGGGACCACGGTCCCTACTGGGTCCTCTGCACTTGAGTCTTGCAAGTCTGCCCTAGCAAGTACTTGGCACAGGGGTGGTTTGTGAGTTCAGCAATTACCTTCTGAGCTCTCCTGAGTGCCAAACACTGTGCTAAGCAGCTGAAATCCACCGTTTCATTTACTCCTTCCAGAGACATAGGAGGTAGGGTTATTTTACTGAAAGGGGTTCAGAGAAGGGAAGTGATTTCCTCATTATCACACAGCCAGGAAGTGGCAAAGCCTGGGTTTGAAGCCAAGTTTAGCTGACTCTGGGCTTCATACCCTGCATAGGGCCAGGTAACTGTAGAACCCCAGGGCTGGAAGTCCCTAAGCCAGGCAGCCAGACAGAGAGGGCAGAGAAGGGGTCTGTGAGTCCTAAACAAACTCTAAAAGGGCATGGTACTTGGGTTAAGTACAAGTTGCACTTACCACCCCCCTCCAGCAGGCCCCTGCCCAACACTCCCCTCCCCAGCCAGAGAATGCCCCATTAGGCTGCCCACATGCCCCCAGGGACAGTTGGCAGCTGCCTGATTACAGTCTAATTGGTGGCTGGCAGCAACTATGAGGATTGCTCATTAACCTCTTAGTGACCAGGTCCATCCCAGAAAGACCCTCCTCCCACCACTTCAGGCCCAAAACCCAAGGAATCTAGACTTAAGAAGTCACCATGGGTAGAGGACAGGACCAAAGGGGCAGCAGCGTTCTTCCCTACACCCAGACAACACCTTTAGGTCTAGGGTTGGACATTGACATTCACCCAGGTTCCCAAGCCCCCTGACGGGCCACATTCAAACAGCCCCCAGGTGGCAGCATCAGCCAGTTCCCCTTGTTCTCTGGCCTTGGATATGGCCCACCCAATCCAGGACCACAGGAGCAATGGGCTCTTTCTGAGCTTTCAAGATGAGGACACTATGAAGAAACCCACTCCTCAGGACTGGGTTGTCCAGAAGTGATGGGGGTATGGGGTCCAGGCAGTCAGGAGGCCAGCTAGGGAATATATCCTCCCCATGAATGAGAGGGTGCCCAAGTTGCCCACCAAGGGTCTTGCCAAGCCTCCATGAACCCTGGGCTCCCCATCATGCTATTGACCACCGCTTTTCCTAGCTTCCCAGAAGCCCCCCTTTTCCCCACCTAGGACTGGAGTGAGCGCCACCCCTTTTCTTTCATGGGGTGGGGGGGGTCCTCTGGGCACCACAATGGTGTCACGTTGGCAGGAAAAAGTGGCTGCTTCTCAATCAGGGCACAGGCAGGAGGGAGAAGGCAGGCTGCCTTCCAGCTCCCTTTCCAGGAGGGATTCTAAGCACTTTGCAAAAATGCCATACGAGGCAATGCTGTTGAGACCAGGGCTCCTGGTGCTCTGAGCATCAGCAAAGAACTCAAGACTCTGGGGCTCCCTACCCCATTTTCCAGGTTTCCCCCTACACTCCATGTCCCCCTCTCATACCTTAGCCCTCGTCCCAGAGCCCTCGCACACACTGTGCTCATCCCCGGGCCCCCACCACCCCGGACCCTGCACACTCACATCCCTACGTTGCGCTTCACGGCCAAACCCCCTCCTGTGGTCCCCCAGACCTCCGCAGCCCCCTCCCCACGTCCACTCCCAGGCGAGCAAGGCCTACTGACTTACCCGGAGGTGGGGCCGGGGTCCAGACAGGAAGGGGGGACTCCGCAGGCCGAGGCGGCTCCGCAAGGCGGGGCAGGTGCTGCCCCGGGACCCCGCCCCGCGGACCCGGCGGTAGGCGCGGCCCGGCCCCAGTCGGGCGCGGACTCTGAGGGGGGTAGGCACGCGGGGCGGGGAGGGGCGGTGAGACAAGCTCACGGGGGCATCGCCCGCCACGGGGCCGGGCAACTCCGCTCCGCCCGCCTGCGCTGCTGGCTCCGCAGCAGACACCGTTCTCAGTCGCCGCTGGGTGCAAAGCCGGAGCTCGGGCTGGCGGGAGGCGAAGAGGGAGGCGGGGCCTTCTGGAGGCGGGGCCTCTGATGAGGGGCGGGGCCACAGGGACAGGGCGGGGCCAATGAGGCCGACCCCTGGTAGTGGGCGGGGCCCAGGGAAACAGTCTGGGTTTGCCTGGTTTGGGGGGACCTATGTTAACGCGCTCTCGAATGGGGTGAGCCTCGAAGGAACGCGGTCTGTGGACGCTTCACATCTTTCGATGTCCCTAGGACGCTCCTGCCTCCTGCCTGGCCATCCCTCTCCACAGCCACCCCTGTGTGTTCTTTCTCGACCTTCCCTTTGGGGCACCTCCCAAGATCTCACTGGCACCGCGGCGCCCCCTGCCCTACCCTGGACTGGATCCAGGAACGTCAGATGGTGAGAGAAGGGAAAATGACTTACAAACATCAAGTCCGCTTTACAGATGATTACCGAAGCTCAGAGAGAAGAGACGCCTAAGCGCCTGCTATGAAAAAAGACTTTATAATGTCCCTGTCAGACAGAAGATAAGGGAGTAGAGAGTGTCCTACCCTGAGACCCAAGTTAACCTCCTTCCCCTGTCCCCTCTACTTCTCCTAGGGCAGTGGTTTTCAACTTGGGTCAATTTTTGTCCCCCAGGGAACATTTGATGATGTCTGGGAACATTTCTGGTTCTCACAACTAGGGGTTGCTACTGGCATCTCATGAGAAGAGACCAGGGATGCTGCTAAATACCCTGCAATGCACAGGACAGCCCCCACCCCAGAGAACTGTCAGGCCCAAAATGTCAACAGTGCTGAGGTCGAGAAAGCTTGTTCTAGGGCCTGGCATCTACCTAAATGAACTTCCAAGTGGACTTCCTGAGTCCTGGGTTCCTCAACAGCTTGGGACTTGAGGGGGATACAGTATAAAGTCTGAGCTCATGCCTGTCCCCAACTTGTGTGTTTAACCTTCCTTAGGACTGGTCAATTACACTCTTGGGCTCTAGTGTTGTTTTTTTTTTTTTTAATTTTTTTTATTTATTTCAGCATATTATGGGGGTACAGATGTTTCTGTTACATATGTTGCCCTTGCCCCCACCTCCCTCCCTAAGTCCGAGTTTCAATTATGACCATCATTTGGGTGGTGCACATTGCACT
>CAUYSK010026562.1:0-13009 GCA_963575035.1 Avahi laniger | reverse complement strand
AGAAATTAATTGGACAGTTAAAAATATATAGAAAAAATTAGCCGGGCATGGTGGCGCATGCCTGTAGTCCCAGCTACTTGGGAGGCTGAGGCAGTAGGATTGCTTGAGCCCAGGAGTCTGAGGTTGCTGTGAGCTAGGCTGGCCATGGCACTCACTCTAGCCAGGGCAAGAATGTGAGACTCTGTCTCAAAAAAAAAAAAAAAAAAAAAAAAAAAATAAATTCTTTTACTTCCATTGTAAGACCAAATGTATACTTAGAAAATTTAATTTGTCAACGTGAGCTTCTATTTTATTTAATCAAAATATTTTTGCAATTATTGTGCAAAAAAAAAGAAGAAGAAGAAAGAAAGAAAGAAACTATGTGAACTTGGATTGGAAACTTCAGTATCCTGCCATTGTCTGACCGAGTGTGGGGCCATTCCTATGTAGGAAGAAAGTAAACTAAATGACTACATTAATTTCAGAATGGTCTTGTGAATTTTTTTCTTTACAGGCTAACTAAGGCAGCTGTGAAAAAAAAGGACTTCAATTCTAAGAAGAATAGGAGACTTTAAATACATTAAATAAGTCTGTACAAGAAAATGAAATTAAAGCCAGATCCTGTGAACATTAATTAGCATGTCGAACTATGGAAACTATCTGTCAGAACACAGCTGTTTACTTGTTTGTGAGCATAACACATTGCATTTGCTTTTTACAATGGATCTGAAAAGCTTACATTTCTTTCACATTATTGCAGAATCCACACAATGGTTCTCACACTCTTACCCAAGAGCCATTCTGTCCCTTTACACACTAAAGGCACACGTTTCCTCCTTTGAACTAACTAGAAAGTCTGTATCCCAGTCTGCAAATGAGGTCACGAAGAGATCAAAACCACAGAGCCTGCCTAATCACCCTGAGCCTTTTCACTGGGAATAAGCTAAAATAAAGTTCTGGTGATTTATTGAGTAAGCCCTTTATTCAGACCCTGCTGGCTGCCAGTACAACCGGGCTGCTAATGAAACAGCGGGACACGCACCAGAGAGCGTGGGGAGAGGGGGCGGGGGAGATGTGGGCCAGGCTGGCTGAGGGGCAAGGAGGAGCAGGGGTCGATCATGCAGGAGGTAGATGGTGCCAATTTAAAAACTAAAATCAAAGAGAAACCAAATCCCTGTCAGCAAACCTTTTTGTTGTGTGTAAAGGGCCAAAACCATAAAACAAAACAAAATTAAAGCTGCTGTTTTGCTTATATTTGATGTCATATACCTTAGAACTAATAGTAAAATGCCTTTAGAAAGTGATGTAAATTCTGAGTGGTAATACTTACAAATGCAGGAAAGCAAAAACAAAAACACTGTTTATATGTATATTCAAATATTTGCATAATATATAATATTGTCAGGAATTGGGACAAACATGAAGATTTCTGAATTAATAAAAAATATCCAAATTATAGAACATGCAAGACACTGTGTTTCTGTTTCCAAGTATATGCTGCATACTTTTATAATTCATAATAAGAAGACAAATAATTCTTTTAAAAAATGGGCAAAGGGCCAGATGTGGTGGCTCACACCTGTAATCCCAGCACTTTGGGAGGCCAAGGAAGGAGAATTGCTTGAGGCCAGGAGTTCTAGATCAGCCTGGGCAATACAGCAAGGCCCTGTTTGTAAAAAAATTTAAAAATTAGCCAAGTGTGGTGGTGTACACCTGTAGTCCTAGCTACTTGTTAGGCTGAGGCAATAGGATTGCTTAAACCCAGAAGTTCAAGGCTGCAGTGAGCTATGATCACACCACTGCACTCTTAAAAAAAAAAAGGCAAAGGATGTGAGCACATATTTCTCCAAGGAAGATATACAAATGGCCAACAAGCCCTTGAAAAAATGCTAACATCACAAGTCATTAGGGAAATGCAAATCAAAGTCACAGTAAGATACCATTTCACATCCGCCAGAGTGGCTATAACTGAAAAGATGGACAATAACAAGTGTCAGAAATGATGTGGATGTCATATGTTGCTGGTAGGATTGTAAAATGGTACGATGACTTTGGAAAGCAGTTTGGCATTTCCTCAAATTGTTAAACATAAAGTTGCCATATGACCCTGCAATCCCACTTCTAGATATACACCCAACAGAGATAAAAATGTATGTTTACTCAAAAGCTAGTACAAGACTGTCTACAGCAGCATCATTCAAAATAGCCCAAAAGTGGAAACAATCTAAACATCCACCAACTGAAGAACGGATAAACAATATGTGGTACATCCATACAATGGAATATTACTTGACAATAAAAAGAAATGAAGTACTGACACATGCTGCAGCATGGATGAACTCTGAAAATATGCAAAGTACAAGAAGTCATACACAAAAAGCCACATATTTTATGGTTTCATTTATATGAAATGTCCAGAATAGACACTGTGACAGAGAATAGAGCAGCGGCTGCTGGGGGTGGGAAATGCGGGACAGGGAATGACTGCTAATGGGAGGGGCTTCTTTCGGGAGGTATAAAAATGTTCTGGAAACAGACAGTGGTGATAGTTATAAAACCTTGTGAATATACTAAAACACCACTGAATCATATACTTTAAAATGGTATATTTTATGGTATATAAATTAAATCTCAATTTTAAAAAACTACATTTCAGACCCACCTGATTGGGAAAATAGAAGACTTCTATCCTGCTGATGAGAGTATAATTGGGTAAAATCAAATTGAAAAATGTTGGCATCATCTAGTAAAGCTGAAGATGCACTCAAGTCCTGCCCAACAATTTCAATCTGTGCGTTTGCACGTGGGCGCTAGGATACACGTATAGGAATGCTCAGTGCAGCACTGTATTTTACCATCAAGAAATTGAAAACAAACTAAAGGTTTATTATCAGTAAAATGAACAAATAAAGTATGATATATTCATATAACAGAATTTTATACAGAAGTAAAAATGTATAAATTACAGCTACGTTAAATTACATGATGAATCTAAAGAACGTAATGTTGAGTAAAAGAAAAAGTCAAACCACCAAAGGATATATCATTTTAATTACATTATATAGGGGTCAGAATAGGCAAAACTAAATAATTAATTGTTTCCAGTTTACCATATTTGTCTCTCTCTCTAAAGAAAAGCAAGAGAATGATAAAAATCAAATTCAAGACAGTGGCTCCATTTAAAGCGGTGGGGAAGGGCGCAGCGCCGCGGGGGCGCGTGCAGTAGACTTTGACAGGACTGTTCCTTTTCCTAAGCTGGGTGGTGGATTCACGGGTGTCCACTGTGCTGTGACTCTTTAGATTTTAAATATGTAAGTATTTTTTGTATCTACTTAATATTTAATAAAAACAATTTAAGATGGGGAGAGACAAAGAACAGTAAATACAGTCAACTTGAGATATTTTACTGTAAAGAAGGAACAATGTACACAAATGTGAATCCATATTTACCCTGTTCTGTCCTTTTTTTCTGACATTTAAACTTCTACTATAATCCTACTCTCTAAGTTCGATTTTAATTGAATGATATTTCTGATCTTATATACAGGCAGATAATAGACATAACAAAGTTTTCCATTAGAGCTGGGTGGGGTGTACCTACTTTCTTTTGTAAATTGCCCAAAATTGCTCTTGAAGTGTCCAGAGGGCACTAAGAGAGAGGATTTTTTAAAAACTCTTTCATCAGGCTTTTACTAGCTTACTCTAACTAGGCTCTAAGCTAGGTACTGGGAATTGAAGATAACAGATATCCCTGAAGAGCCAAATTCAGTGGTGAGTCAGCCTATTTAGATGTACACAGTGTACACTGGATAGATGTAAGTTCACAATGTTATAAAAACAACCCATATAATCTAATTTTTGAAAAACATCCTATATTTATTATGTAAAGTGCTAAAAGTCTCAATTTGGTGATGCAAGCACAGGCTTTCTAAAATTTCATAGTTTTCTATGAGAAAGGTTTTAACATGTTAAGGTTTGACATTTAATCAGGAACAATGCGTGAAAGCATCAGTTAACGTACCTGCGACATAACCTTCTAAAGCCTTTGGCACCAGGGATTTAGCAAGTTTCAGATCCTCCAGAGAACACTTGCCTGCCTCCAGGCCAAAGGACATTCCCATCCGCTTTAGTACTTCTATGTCATCATGGATCTCAAAAGCGTTGTCAAAATTAAAAAGATATTCAAACCTGCATCAGAAAACAAAATGTGGAGTTTTCAGTGGTATTGGAGAGATCTGAATAGTTTTGGACTCTACTTTAAATAACAGAATGAGGGCTTAATTTCAGCTATAGTCCTAGGAATTATTACCCTTTAGAGCTATGAGTCATTCTACTGTGTTCCGGGGAATGACATCTCAAATGAACCACTTTTCCAATTAAAGCAACATTCCTGTCACAAACAGGAGTCCATAAACTTAGCTCTAACACTGTTACAAACAGGAGAAAGACATTTTGTTCTAAATCCAATACTTTTCCAAGTGGTCACAGTTTTGCCACAAAAGAAAAGACTTTCTAGTTCAGTAATATGATATCTCTACCGTGAGTTGGTCTACTAGCTTTGAGAAAGAAAACATTTTGAATGGTTACTTCATTTTCATGAGTCAAGTGTTAGCTACTGCATACTTTATACATACATATTTTTAAGAGACACTATGTTGCCCACACAGGACTCAAACTCCTGCGCTCAAGCAATCCTCCCTGCCTCAGCCTCCTAAATAGCTGAGACTACACGTGTGAGCCACTATGCCCAGCAACAGCCCACTTTAGAAGAGCAATAAATGGAAGACTTCAGTCCTTTGCACTCCTAGGCTAGGCCCTGGGGCACCTTCATCCACAGGCCTTGGCCCTGCAGGAACAGAGTTCAGTGACAATGGGGGGGGTTTACCTTGTCATGAAATTCCCTCTATTAAAATTATGTGAGGGATTTTTTTTTTAATGATAAAGCTTAGATCAGGGCAAAAATTACTATATGAAACAAAATGCCATATTTAAATGATCTGAAGTATATGAAGGTGATTAAAGTACATTAACAATTTATTAGAAAAAAACAAAAAATCTGAAGAGGGTGCCTGCCACAGTGATGATTTCAGGCATCTGTTAAAAGCAGATGGTTTTGTAAATTTAATCCTCATTGTGGGAAAGCCTCCTGGCTAATTAAGGGGAAAGACTGCATCACCAAAGTAACTGAAAGACAGAGTTTTTGAACCTATCTTGAATAACGAGCTCGAGCTCGTACAAGCTGCTCAGAGCCTCCTTGCCTCCCTCAGAGGAGGGCCAAGAAAGGGCCTGAGTCGGGGACCACCCACGAGATGGAAAGCTTACCAGACCCCAGCCTGGGGGGAACAGTATCCGTAATCCCCCCACGCCAACGGTTCCCAGATTTTCCTGTCACTCATTTTAGACTTAAAAAGCTAAACTAAGAAGAGAATTTTATAATTTCCCCACACAAAATAACAGACTAACTAGAGAGTAACTAGAATGCAAAGTTTGTTTGTTTTTCTGAAGAGATGTTAACCACTTTCTAGAATTCTGATTTTCTGAGAATATGTTAACAGTCCTCTGTGACATATGTTTTTGTAAGAAATTTGTAAGTGTGTGAAAAATAATTCAAATATCTACCATTTACTGACCATTGGGCTGGGTCCTTTATGAATTTATAACTTTTATAAACTGAAAAGGTATTATTTTTGTAGAGGAATGAATGAGATCTCAGAGAGATTAAGAAACTTAAAAGACTAAAAACCTGGATCTGGCTGACTTCACAGCCCTCTACTATTTCTTATTGTGTCTATAGTCTCAATTATCAAACACTTTTAAAATGCCTGCTCACTGCTCTTCTTCTTTTGTGGATGTGCATATGTGTATAATGTGCCTTCTTATTTAAGTGGCCCAGAATCTCAGTATGCAGAGACAGACAGGGAAGCAATATTGTAGAGAAAAGAGAGGGAAAAGCAAAGGGTGGTAAAGCCCAAGGCAATGCTGTAGCTCTAAGAAGACCAGAAGTGTTGGCCTCCCCAGGACAGTTCTAGGGTATGGCTGCAGTACTGATATAATCAATAGAGTCCTTTGCTTTTACAAGTATCCCAATTTGGATGATAAATTATATGCTGACTTTTTTTTTTTTTTGAGAGACTCTCCCTCTATTGCGTGGGCTAGAGTGTAGTGGCCTCACCATAGCTCACTGCGACCTCACCTCAAACTCCTGGCTCAAGAGGTCCTCCTGCCTCAGCCACCCGAGTAGCTGGGACTACAGGTGTGCACCACCACACCCAGATAATTTTTCTATTTTTTGTAGAGACAGGGTCTCAGTATTGCCCAGGCTAATCTCAAATTCCTGGCCTCAAACAACCCTCCCACCTTTGCCTCCCAAAGTGCTGGGATTACAGGCATGAGCCCCTGTACCCAGCTTGCTGACCTCTTGTAATAAAGCACCTGCCTTGGGTCAGACCCTCTATACGCATTATCTCATTTAATCCTCACAACAGGGCTGGGAAGTGGTAAAGGCCCTAATGTCAATCCTATTTGGCCGGGTGCGGTAGCTCATGCCTGTAATCCTAGCACTCTGGGAGGCCGAGGCGGGAGGATTGCTTCAGGTCAGGAGTTCGAGACCAGCCTGAGCAAGAGCGAGACCCCCATCTCTACTAAAAATAGAAAAAAATTAGCCAGTAAACTAAAAATAGAAATAAAAAATAAGCTGGGTGTGGTGGCTCGCGCCTGTAGTCCCAGCTACTCCGGAGGCTGAGGCAGGAGGATCGCGTGAGCCCAGGAGTTTGAGGTTGCTGTGAGCTAGGCCGACGCCATGGCACTCACTCTAGCCTGGTCAATAAAGCAAGAGTCTGTCTCAAAAAAAAAAAAAAAAAAATCCTATCTGTTCTTGAGAAACAAGAGTTTGGAAGCAATTAATGCATAAACTGCCATGTGAGTTATATTTAGCTCATGCTAATTTTAAGCCCAGGGCCCTGTGAAGCCTATGTAACTCATACGTCTCTTTACCTTGGGAGCCACGTGAACTATTTTTCAAGTGGCATATAACTCATGCACAGAAAACAATAAAAAATGACAAATTTTTCATCAAATTAGAAAGGATTGTTTTGTTTTGAAGGTTTTATTCTATTTTTGTAATAAAACACCATGGCCCCCCCAAAAAATTTTTTTTCTTTTATTCTAGTATGGCAGTCAACGTGTTAAGCGGGGGAGCCGCAATCCACACTTGGGTCTGTCTCACTCTGCACTTAACTCTCTCATGATACTGGTCCCAGCCTGAAGCCACTGATAGAATCTTTTTCTTAAAGGGTAAAATAAATTACAAATTAGTTCTCTATTTTGAAAAGTACTACTTCTTACTTGTTATGAAGAATAATACCATAAACCTTAGTTAAAATGTAAAATTTTTTTAAAAGAGAAAAAAAAAGAAAATATGCCTAGCATTTTCATGTCTATTCATTCATTCTTTAATAAACACAAGCACATATAACTATGATACAGCAGAACAAAGAAATAATTGCTTTAATGTCACATGTTGATCTAAAATATTTCCATAATAAACTATGTTAGTGAATCACCAACAAATCCACCTTGTTCCTCAGTGATGGTCTAACTTATTGCAGTTACTCGCTCAGAGTTACCACATAGATGTAGCATGTCATAGCTTGGGCCCAGGTACTGCTACACATGTAACACAGACAGCACAGCACTGGCAAAGAACAGGGGACTGTGGAGGGTTAGTGACAGAGCTCACACTAGCGGAAGACAGCACCTACGTTTGAGGAGGTGCTTCATGTGCTCCAAGGAAGCCGGCCTGGGAGGGCTGCAGATAACCGCGTGAATCCTTCTTTATTTTGCAAATGGTAGAAATATGTTAACAGAAGGCCAGCCCTGCACCCATCCCCTAGTTCTCTACTCACTTGTCACTGGAGATGCTGCAATCTATGACTGTTTTTCTGCTTGTATTGATGATTATAAACGGCAGCTGAATAGTAGAGTTCAGAGCTGGAGGACCCTGATTCTGCTGTTCATTTTGTCGATTTCTCTGTACCAGGTTTTTGAAAGCGATTTGCTATAATGGTCAATAAAAAAGAATATGGACATGTCATGTGGGTAAGTGACTTGGAATTTAAATGAATTAATATAGTACATTTAAAATGTAGTTTAAAATTAGAGAGATTAAAGAGACATGCCACCTGTACTAATGAATTAATAAAAAATTAAACATTTAGGGCAACATACGTAACCTAAACATCTGTACCCCCATAATATGCTGAAAGAAAAAAATAAAAATAAAAAAGAAATTAAACATTTAGGGGAAAAGGTTAGAATGATCTAACTCAATAAACACATTTCAAAGGAAAAAATATCCATTTAAATCGTGTCTAACATCATCCTAACGTAAATAACGGGGTTCACGGTTTCCACCATCCATAGAAACAGGACGTCACAATCTGGGGGAGACCCTGCTGTGGCACCTGTGACTCTTTGTTGAGTGATACAGCAAGGGTGACACCATTTATTCAACACAGATTCCTGAAATTTGTGGTCAAATATGCCTTTTAG
Source organism: Avahi laniger (assembly GCA_963575035.1). Taxonomy (NCBI): domain Eukaryota; kingdom Metazoa; phylum Chordata; class Mammalia; order Primates; family Indriidae; genus Avahi; species Avahi laniger. The sequence continues at coordinate 4,480 of CAUYSK010026562.1, read as the reverse complement.
ATCATCTTGCCCAGGGTTATGCAAACGTAAAGCCATAGATCTCTTTCTTCAAATAAAATGTCATGGATATGTACTATTAATATATAAAACAGATAGAAGGGGCACTGTTCTGGCTGGCTGCAGTGGGGCTGGGGTCCTAAGCCCTGCCAGCTCTGCTCTTATGCATAGTCACGTGGTTTCTAAGGCACCTCCACAGAACTTCTCAGTATCCTTGGGGAAACCGAGACTTAGCACTAATTATAAGATATATCAAGGCCTGAATATATTGAATCTTGCTGCTACTTTTAGTTATAACCATTACTCAAAAGCCAAAGAAAGTGACCTCCCTTTTTCTAATAAGGCAAATATATTCATAGAACTTCATAGCTAGAAAGACTTTTTTGCAGTTCAAGTTTTTCCCTTATCTGCTCAAGAAATAGACAATGGTTTTAAAAGTTCCTTAAGTCAAAGCCATTCATTTTCTTTTATTAGCCTTTCATATCTTGTCACCCAGCAGTGACAAATTCAAGTTATTTTCAACGTCTTATGCTCAGGATTGTTTATTTCAGGTTCTGGGCCTTAACTAAAACTTCATTAAGATTACTATTATCTTAAAATGGCTGGGTGCTATCTCCCTAGACAGTGAACATTCACTATTTCGAAATCCACAAAACAGAATGAATACCAATTTATTCTAGCCCTACCAGTGTAGTGTGTCCAAAAATCATTATTAATACCAATCACTATAAAAAAAAGTATCACTATTAATATTATCAAATATTATTAAGTTACATTTCATTATTTTCTATTGCTAAAGAACTAAGACTATTTATATTCATTGCTTAAGTCATTTAATATTGAAAAAAAAATATACTGAAATTGTAGAACTGAGAAAAAGAATGAACTATTTGAATAATTCTGCCTCGCTTCTTTTCCCTTCTACTAGAATAAACATCGTGAGCTGTTCCTGTACTGTGTCTGTGTGTCTAGCTTTGCAGCCCTAGTGCCGTGGGAGGACCTTAGTATATGGTATCATCTCCCATTTACTTTGAACTGATTACCTTATTACTAGTAGTTGCCCTTTGATTGATTTCCTTCAGCCTTTTGTCGTCTTCAGACTCATGAACATCTATTCTAGAGGCTGAACAGCTTTAAGTGTGTTTAGACATTCATTTTGCATTAGCAGCTACGGAAAAGGTTTAAGGGCTAGAAGGGACAATTATACAGCTAAAAGTAGGGTATTTGGATTACCCATAGGTATAATTTACTCACACACCGTTCCTCTCCTACATTACAAAGAATAAAAGAGAGGTGGTGGCATGTAGGTAATAGTCACCTGTGTCATGTGACATCAGTGAGTTGTGACATTAACTTATTAAGAAATCAAGCTACTTTAGCTATGGCAAATTATTAGTGTTCAGGGACAACTTGTTTAATTTACTTTCTATGACAACTTCATAAATGTTAATTGATGAAAGAAAGAAAACTGAAACACCAGGTGGAAATAAGTTTTATGTCTACCAGGAGACCAGAGTTGTTTTGTTAGCCTATGGGTTTCACCTTAATGTTTAGAGAGACCTGTTTCTATAAATGTTGACAGTTTGCCCCCTGGTTGAAATCTGTAAATATTTGGTTGAGAGACAGTAGAGAAAAAGAAATTCAGAACTTAAAAAGTACAAGTACAATGTTCACTGCACAGAGCTAAGCAGAGAAGAAATATTCAACTTCATTCTTTGTGCTGGGCATCCAGAGACGTGAAAGTCCCGTATATCTGAGGGCGGGCGATCTTGCCCAGCACCATCCTTTCTAATAAATAAACGCGTGATCGCGGGCATGCTGATAAACAGGTTTGTTTAAAAAAAATGCCAAAAATCAAGCTCTAAAATGTTCCATGGTTTTGAGGAAATTCCAGGAAGGCCCCAGCACAGGGCTTAGGGACCGTGCGCTGGTAGGGGGGGATACTGCAGGTAACTGTGCAGGCCGCGGACAGAGAGGCAGCTGCGGGAAGAAGACAGTACAGGGGTGAGAGGAGGAGTGCCTGGCAGAATTCTACCGGCAGGAGCAGGGGAATAAACTGTCAGCTTTCAATCTTTTTTAAAGCTGCAGAACACTCTCTTCAAACAAAACCTTATTTGGAAACTCAACACGAAAAATACACAAAATGCCTGCTCCAGTGGTAGCTCCTCAGGTAGGTCCCATGGGGTTCAGTGTGAAAACCAGACACAGAACATGGCAAGAAAGAAAGAACAACCTAGTCAGGACGGACGCCACCGCTGGGCCCTTCTGTGTCGGCCAGGTCTCTGCTTTACCTGCCGCTCCTCTGCCCGCGCCCCGCTCCTTTCCCTTCCCCACACTCGATCACCCACAGACCCTGGGACGGCTAAACTGTCTTGTGCCTCCTGGATTTACACATGGATGTGGAAAAACAAAACCCCTACGCAGATATAAGCATCAAGAAAGTGAAAAACAAAAATCACCTGGAATATTTAAGAACACAACATATTCTAGTCATTAAGCAAAGTGAGTATTAAAGGAAAAACCTGACAACACATTTGATAACTTACTGTTACCTTTATGTCTGAAAAGCGGATTATACCCCAAATTAAATAGGACCTAGAGCTGTTCAAATCAAAGTAGGTCTTATGATTGGTTCTTAAGTTTTTCACGTAAAGACAATGTGCTGAGAAAAGCAAAAGTATAAAGGCTGTCTGGCTCACTTTATGGTTTATCTGATTGGATTGAACATGGCCCAACTGTACTTACTACTTGAAGTAAATTTTTACACCAATTGCAATTACCAAAAATAGAAGTTAAGAAAAAGTCCATTTGCCCTGTGATTTTACAAATATAGGGATCCTCATTAAACTATAAAGTGTGTTTTTCTTAAACAGAAATGTATTTTAAGTTTTGGTATTTCTATTAATCTTACCGAATCATTTCATGTCATTCTGTCATTTACTAATAAGCAGTACAGGTGGATTTGATTATCTTACTTAAAGCACCTAAAATTTAACTAGCCTTACTAGTTGATATTCCAAATTAGGGCGAAAATAAACAAACACAAAGAGACTCCTAACAGTTATGTTCAGAGTAAGGGTAAGTGTCAAAAGCGAAATGCTGTATAATACGACTCACATGGGGCAGGTAAGCGCCGTGGGGCCAGGATGATGGTGAGAGAGGGAGCCACCTTTAGGGCAGAGCAGGAGGATGGCAACGAGCTACGAGGCGGGGAGGTTGCCCTGGCATGGACCCACCAGACACTAGAGGCACCACGATTAGAAAACACACTTACTCTAAGAGCCAGGTAAGCGGAGAAACAGGGAAGGTATGAAAAACAGCCCAACAGCTTTACCTGCAGGAGAAGTTCTTGCAGCTGGGCCCGCTTCTGCTTTATCCGTTCTATCCGCCTCTGCTTCTCAATCTTTAAAACATCGGTAACAAAATAACATGAATATATGTAGAATATAAAGTATCACTCTCTTCTCAGGTCCCTATTCTGAGATATCAAGAATTTTTCTTAGAGAAACACAACCCACTTTAACTATGGATATGAATACAGGCAAATTACCCCTTTTGGCGGGGGCAGGGGTTGGAGGTGAGCAAGCAGGTACAACAGCAGATCTATGGCAACTGTCATCAAAAATGAAAGTCAAAGGCCGGGGTGCGGGTGGCTCACGCCTGTTAATCCTAGCTCTCTGGGAGGCCGAGGCGGGTGGATTGTTTGAGCTCAGGAGTTCGAAACCAGCCTGAGCAATAGTGAGACCCCCTCTCTACTAAAAATAGAAAAATTAGCCAGGCAACATGACAAGCGCCTGTAGTCCCCCTACTCAGGAGGCAGAGGCAGGAGGATCGCTTGAGCCCAGGCCTTTGAGGTTGCAGTGAGCTATGAAGACACCACTGCACTCTACCCAGGGTGACAGAGCAAGATTCTGTCTCAAAAAAAAGGGAAGAAAAGAAATACATCCACTTAATGAATACTTGGTAGGTAGTACCTGTTTGCTGTTACTACTCAAGTTCTAATCAAAGAATCACTTAGTGTATACTTACTCAATATGCCAGCATTCAGCTAAGCACATTACACACATTATCTTAATTTCACAAAACCTCACAAGGTAAGTACTGTTGTTATCCATTCTACACGTAAGGAAATAGAAGCATAGAGGGTTAAGTAACTGCCCAAGGTCACACAGCTAATGACTGGTAAGAGCCAGGATTTGAACTTAAGCCACCTGGTTCCAGAGACTTTATTATTATTACTATTGTTTTTTTTTTTTTGAGACAGAGTCTGGCTCTGTTGCCCTGGCTAGAGTGCCGTGGCGTCAGCCTAGCTCACAGCAACCTCAAACTCCTGGGCTCAAGCGATTCTTCTGCCTCAGCCTCCCGAGTAGCTGGGACTACAGACATGCGCCACCATGCCCCGCTAATTTTTTCTATTTATTTTTAGTTGTCCAATTAATTTCTTTCTATTTTTAGTAGAGACGGGGTCTCGCTCTTGCTCAGG
>CAUYSK010026561.1:0-20638 GCA_963575035.1 Avahi laniger | reverse complement strand
TGTCCAATTAATTTCTTTCTATTTTTGGTAGAGATGGGGTCTCGCTCTTGCTCAGGCTGGTCTCGAACTCCTGAGCTCAGCACGATCCGCCCACCTCGGCCTCCCAGAGTGCTAGGATTACAGGCGTGAGCCACCGCGCCCAGCCTTGATCTAAATGTTTTTTCCTTAAAATTTCCAAAGTCAATGTTGGTCATTGTTTAATTAGGGAAAATGTGCCACGTGTGTCCTGTTATTTTTTCTTAGTTTTATTTCAATAATCTAGTTAAAAACATATTCATTGTATGCTCTGCATAAAGCTAGATGCTGGCAATTATCTTCCTAAGCTCTGTTATTATTCTGTACAGTATAGCCAAGTTCCAAATGAACAGTAATTCTTTGTCAACACTTGACCATAATGAAGATTCTTATGTGGCAGGGCACATTCTCAACTCTACAGGGCTGGAGATTGGGCTTTCCAGGAGAGGCCTCTGTACTAGAGAAATGTGATTCGTTTTTACTTAAATGTGATATGAGACGGATAAAAGATTATACTCATTCTGTATCATGAAGCTGAAGAGCCTATTATGTCCCTTTCATTAGTTGGGGCAATGTTATTCCAAATACATTACTAACTAGAGACTATACCTCAACGTAAACAACTTTAGAAAAATGGTGTTATACTCCAATTCTATTCACTATCCTTATAGTCTATGTTGTATCTCTTATGTATCCTGCATATAAGATTATCTTAAAATTAGGTCCCCCTCTGTTACTTCACTACCTGATTGTGAACTTATTCAATAAATACAAGATACATAAGAGATGAGTTAGAACAAATAGTGTCCTCAAGAAGACTGAATTCCAGTGTAGGAAATAAATGTTTATACCCATGAGGGAATGTATGACTGCCACAATAGAAGTGTAAGTGCTTTAATAGATCAGAAAGAAAAAAAGATCAGTTCTGGCCACGGGAAACTCAGTTGGTTATAGCTACCAAGTGATTCTTGAAAAATGAGTAGCATTACAAGTAGAGAAGGTAAAAAAAGGCATGAGAGGTTAAGAGGATAGTATGAATAAAGGCAAGAACATTTATTCTCTGCTTAGAGAATACACATAACAGATACTTAATGTAATTGGGGTAAAGTTATAGAAAGTAAAGCTGAAAGAACAAGCAAAGGTCAGAAAATAGAAGGTCTAAAATGGCATGGTAAAACTTCTGGATTTCATTCAGTAGGTTTCCAATCAGGGAAGAGACATAATTAGATTTGTTTGAAAATAATTGGTGGCAAAAGCGTTAGAGAGGCAAGCTATTAGAGAAAGGAAAACTAATTAGATATTATTGTTTTTGTTTAGGTAAGAACTGATGAGAACTTGAACAAAAGTAGGAACAATAGGAATGGGAAAAATAAGAGAAAAACTCTTGAGGACATTGAACTGATATGCTGGATTGATTTAAATTAAGACAAAGTGAGGAAAATCTAATAAATTAAATTTCTAGGTTGTTTGGAAATATAGAAAAAGTAGGTTTGGGAATGAAGGTGAGTTCTATTTTAAGTTTAAAATCTTGTAACACTCATGAAAAATATCAAATAGGCAGTTGGAAATTTGAATTGGGACCATAGGAGACAGGTTTTCATGGAGATAAAGACTTGGAAGTCATCAGTATGGAGCAGATAAAATCATTCAGGAACAGAGTATAAACTGGGAAGAAGGCAGAGGAAAGAGGCTCAAGGAATACCAATATTTAAGGAATGGGTAGAAAAATAAGAGAATATGAATGAGACTGAGGGGTTTATTAGTAGTGACCTTTGACAGTACAAAAACTCTAGAGTGGTACGAGTATAGCCAGATTTCCAGCAGCAGAACCATCAAGCATTTTGGTGGCAGAAGGAAGGAGAGTGGAGACATGAATCAAAAGGTTTAAGGGAAGGCCTTTTTGGGGTGGCAGTGGAGGCAGGGAGTAGGGCTCCGGGTGGAGTGTGTGGATGAAAGAGACCTGAACACAACCATTTCCTTTACCAGTTACCTAGCCTCTAACCAGAGAAGCAACAAGTTACCTAGCCTCTAACCAGAGAAGCAACCAGTCTGGGAACATTTCTTCCCTTCTGAAATATGAGAGAGAGAGAGGATAAGGACTGGAGTAGGATTCTGAAAAAGGTCATGGGGAAAAAAAAAATCAACACCCAAGTACAGCAGATACTTCACTACAGGATGGTAAAAAAGAAGTTATTTCAGTAAAACAATTCCTTGGAGGGAGTTCAAACAGGTATACCATAATGCTTTATGTGGAATTTTTAAAAATTACAAAATAATTCATGCATACATGAAGTATTTTAAATTTAAAATCCCAGTTTTAATAATGATCATGCACTTGGTCCCTCCCTCTTATATTTAGATTTATTTTTCTTTTGGACTGTTTTATATTATTACCTGTCGGCTGAATGTATTCTGTACATGCATCCAGTAATCTTCAACTGGATCATAACAGTATATTGCCTTCGTCAGTCCACCAGCAACATATATCAGGTTGTTAAGGGATACGGCTGTTATACACCTCTTAGCAATTGGAATAGCTGCACGAAGTAGCCAAGAATTGGTTTCTGGATCATAAGATTGAACCTAATAACATATAAAAATATTTAATTATAATTTCTAAACAAAAATATAAATTTATTTAATAGTCTACCAATATATAGAAACATGATTAAAAATAAAATCTCATTAATCCAGAGAATTAAGGAAAGTTAGCCTGACAGTGAAATGTCTGAATTATGAAAATTCTCAAAAGAAATGCAAACTTATTACTGTCAAGCAGAAAAGAATAACAAACAGATTGTTTCTAGGATGAATGGTCGCCAGGTTTATTTTACTTATTTCCACTGAAATTAACAATCTAAATTTTTAAAAAATTGTGTTACATAGGATAACCATACCTCAATCTGAATATAATTTCTTCACACTTTCAGGGAGTCCTTTCTTCAAAAGAATATAAGTAAATCTCAATTCAGTCTACTCTGAATTATCACAAATTCTGAATTAATGAATTCTAAATGAATAACATTTGACATTGTATTTAAATTTAATTTAGAAAAAAATTAATCGAATGATAAAATTCAGTTAACATTGCTAAACCAATTAGGCATCAGACACTTTTTTTCCAGAATAAACATGGTATTCCTGGGATGTCAGGATGGTATGCTCTCTTGTCCCAGGAGTGCGATGAACTGAATGAACTGTGGGAACTTTGAGCCATCCTCTATTAACACTACAGAGGTTTCCTTTCCTATCTCTGTCCTAAAAAATACTATAAAAGTGTGCAGAAAATGACCCAGTTGGAAGCAATATATTTACTATGTCTTGTCCTTTGTTAATTTACTTCCCAACTGTGTTTTGTGTGAATAATTTTTAGATTCTATAGATGATAGTAATAAAAGGCTCAGAATAATTTATATACTATAAAACTTTGACATTGAGATTAGTCTCATTTCAAAAAGATTGGATCACATTTGTTATAGCAAATTTTTAGGTATATTAAGGTCTCACTTTAGCAGCCCAGGATTCAGTGTTTTCCTCCCAAAAGTGTAAGGTACCAGACAATTTTTCAAAGACCCCCTCATACTAAGCAACCTAGCTACCTACTTGTTAAGAGTCTTCTGTATTTTCCTTCTTATAGATACCATTGGTAATTTCTTTAAGAGAATAAGGCTTACCTTATCAGAACAAGTATTATCATCAGGTCCTCCACCAATCACAAACAACTTGCCTACACAGCTAGTCACTGCGGGAGAACTCACTGCTTCCTTAAGGGGAGCAACTTCAGTCCATCGATTTGAAAAGGAATCGTAACATTCTACACTGCTAAGTCTGTTTTGCCCATCGTAGCCTCCGACAACATATACCTATATGTAAAATACATGGAAAAATCTTAATTATCAAGTCTGAATTCTGAACTAGTTGATTAAAGAGGGATCTCTCCCCTTTAAAAAGCTCTTGATAACCATATTTGTAATGTATTTAGCTCAGAGTTTCTGAGCATTTTTTTTTTTATCATCACCCCACTGCCACCACCATGGAGCCTTTTTAAGTATTTTTTTCCTGATAGCTCCCCCTCAATGAAATTTTAACATCACAGATAAATTGTGTATCTGTTTATCTTACTTTATGTATATCCACCTACCTTACTTTCATGTATAAGGCATGAAAGAGTATCATTTATACATGAGAGAGTATTATTTTTTTCACCCCTCAAGAACCAGTCTTTACCACCCCCTTGGAGGTAATATTGTTCACACTGAGAATTGTATGACTTAACTTAAATATTTATACTCATGGATAATGAAATATTTGATTATTATAAAGTAATAAAGTTATGAAATAAAAATATTATATAAGGATCACTAGACAGTAAGAACTTTGAAGGCAGACATATCTTTTAGTCCCTGAAGTGCCTAGAAAAGTACCTGATACATAATGAACTCTATATTTAAAAGAGCTTTCACATACATTTTCCTTTCACAAATATGCAAAAGGTAGCACAAATTAATATCCTTATATAATAGATGAAATAATCAATACGATTTTTCTTTCTTTTTTTGAGACAGGGTCTCATTCTGTCGTCCTGGCTAGAGTGCTTGTGGTGCCATCATAGCTCACTGCAACCTCAAACTTCTGGGCTCAAGCGATTCTCCTTTCTCAGCCTCCCGAGTAGCTGGGGCTACAGGCACACACCACCACGCTCAGCTAATTTTTTCTATTTCTTGTAGAGATGGGGTCTCGCTCTTGTACAGGCTGGTCTTGAACTCCTGACCTCAAGCAGTCCTCCTGCTTTGGCCTCCCAAAGTAAGATATTTATTAAGCATCATGCGATATATAAGAAATATATCTTCTTTTTTAACCTAAAGAAGTTCTCCAGCTTAAAATCCACATTTCTCTTAACGGACAGTCATCATCAATTCTTCCCTCTATATCTAATTAACTATTAGATTCTACTGAGCCTTCTTCCACATCATCTCTTGAATCCATCCCTTCCTTTTGTTTCCCATTGCCACTACCCTATTTCAGGGTCCACATCATTTCATACCCCTCAAATAACCTCTTGATCTCCACCATTGTGCTCTCTAAGCCACAGATTAATGTTCCTAAAATACTTCATCAATTCCTTTTAATAGTTAACAATGAATGTCTAAGGGTCAAGGCCAAATTTCATACCTTGTCATTCAAATTTATCCACAATTTATTTTTCTGTGCTCCTCAAATTTTCACAGTAGCCAGTGCCACTTCCATCATGCATTTCTCACATTTTGTTAAAATGATCTGTTGGTGGTTTTGTGCCCCCAATATTATGAAGCTCAGATAGGTTAAGTAACTTACAAAAGGCCACACAGCTATAAGGGGGATGGAACCTGTGGCACAATGTAGCAATTAAGGGCATAGGCTTTGAAGCCAGGATCGCTGGGTTCATATCTAGCTCTGCCATCCAACATAAGGGCAGTTTATCTATCCTCTTGGAGACTCAGTATTTATTAATTATAAAATGTAGACAGTAATAATATCTATCACATGATATCATTTTGAGGATTATTTATAAACCAAGTTTATAAAGAACTTTGTCTTTATACACAAAGTTACATTAAATAGTCTCTATGATTCCTTCCTACTCTAAGGTTCTATACTCCAAACCATCCTAGGTTTTCTTAATAGAGTATTTATATTTATAAATTTTAATAATTTTATGACCTTGAATTCAACCTATAATTTTTAGGTTAATGATTTACATGAATCAAATACTTGCTGTGTAAGATGGGAATGATTCCTTTTGTTTCTTGATTTAGTGCTTCTGAGCTTTGGGTACTTTCAAGGATATTAATATTTGTCAAATAAATTTGAGTTTACCAATACATACATGGTTTACATATCGGTCACTGTCATTTGCCTTTATATGTCTAGACTAAATAATTGTAACTTTTTTAGTCAGACATCATCTTCTTCCAATTCCTTTATTATTTTAGCCCCTCTTTCCAGTAGTATTTTGCCATTCTTGAGGCATAGCTATCAAAACCATACATAATATAGTAGGTACAGACAAACCAATGGTCTTAGAAACGATTCTATTAATATTAATATTTTATTTCCAATACATCTCTCTCAAGGTCTTTATTATTTCATTGGCCTTGTTGATAGCAGCAGCATACTAAATTGAGGTCCTTAGGAATCAACAATAGCTTTTAAACTATGTTTTGAGAAGCTCTCGTATTCTATAGCATAGAGGTTTTAGGAAACCTCTGTGGGAAAATAGGGGAAGGAGGACTGATGGGAGCCTGTGTGAGAAGGGCTCCAGGCCACCATGTGTTTCAACTAGAGAAGTTCTGTTTTTTTATTGGTGACTCTGAAATGTTTCCATAGGAGGAAGCAGGAGGCAGCAATCTTTTTAGAAAGGGGTGCTAGGAGACTAGTTAAAGATATATGAGCAAGCAAGGATGCTGCTTTTACTGAGATTATTCATTACTTTGAGGTGGCTTTGGAGGAGCTGAAAGAGACAAGGACAGGGAGAAGCTAAAAACTCCAAGTGACTCCTTGGTACAACTGCTGAATTTTTTTTAACATATACAAATTGGGCAGCACCCCATCTATAATAAGAAGGAAGGAACTCTAACTGCTGTGTTTCTATTTGTTTTAGGAAATAGATTCTTATATTACATTTAACTTTTAAAAAGAGGGCATATACAGGTTGATTGTCCCAAATCTGAAAATCTGAAATTCATAATGCTCTAAAATTCAAATGTTTATGTGTGAGGACAAAATGCTCAAAGGAAATGCTCATTAGAGTATTTCAGATTTTGTATGTTCAACCAGCATAAGGCAGATGTTACATAATCTGAAAAAATCTGCAATCTGAAATACTTCTGGTCCCAAGCATTTCGGATAAGGAATACCTAAATGGGTGCAGTGCACACTGTCTAGGGCATGGATACACTTGAAGCTCTGACTCTGGTGAGGCAAAGGCAATATATGTAACCTGAATATTTGTACCCCTGTAATGTGCCGAAATACAAAAAAAAAAAAAAAATTTAAATAATAAATAAAAAATAAAATAAAATAAAAAGTTTGGAAACCACCAGTCTACAGCTGATTCTCCAGTTCCTAAGGACAGTTCAGAACACAAAACATGTGTTAATATTTTTTATGATATTCATTCGCTGCAGCCAAGAACACATTTTCCTTAAAATATGTTGGTGAGTTTATCTTAATATTTAAATTCATTTTGTCTCTACTTGCACAACAAAAAAGATAAAATAACATCCCTTTAGATAAATATATCTCTGCTTGACCGCCAAAGTCAGTAAAAAGAAAAAAAATTGCTTGAATTAGACATTGGCCTGTCTCTGTATTTGATGTAACTCCTTTATTTGCCAATGCTTCTTAGGCATTTGGACTCCAATGGTGCATGAAAAGAGAAATGTGCTGCACTGCCACGAATTCCAAATTGGGAGAACAAAATATCCATTCAAAAGTACAGTGTAATATTGTTTATATCTTCAGTTTATCTACTGAGGTTAGAAATGGAAGGAAATAACATTTGAATCCAAAATAGCCAGAGGGAGAGTAAAATGAAGGATTCAGCTGTGGCATTTATTTTGGAAATGTGCCAGAAATAGTAATAAAAAGTGGTTTCTCTTACTTTACCAAGGAGGACAGCCATTTTGTGACGCCATCTGCCTTTGTTTAGAGAGGCAACTCTGATCCAAATATTTAACTGTGAGTTATAAATCCAGACATCACGGCTATTGATTCTTCCACCTTTAAATGCAAAACAATGCACACACAATAATATATTACCATATATCTATCACCAAGGGATCCACGCCACCAAAGCATAGGTAATGAAAACGTGGGATTTATTCACCCAATTCAAGAATATGAGAATTCAGTTCAATAAATGAAACAAGGACCTCTTAAAATTTAATGGAAATAGTTCTACAGAGCAGATGTAAACTTTGCCAATTGATAACCTGAGAAGTAATGATTATAGGCCCAAAATAATAAAATACAGAATGTAAATTTTACAAATGTATAAAATTGTTAAAAGTCACACATCAAGAGCACCCAAATAACAGAATTATCTAAAAATATTTTTAAAAATAACCCATTTTTAAAAAGTATACTACTGTAGAAAATAAAGCATGTACTGTTACATCATTCAATGGATAGTAATATAATAATCTGCAAAGCCAGTAAAATTATTTTATCAATTAACAGGCTTTCCACCATAGAAATAATGTAGTTATTCTTTGCATAAGTCTGACATTTTACTTCTGTCTGATTTTAAAGGTAACATATCACATATAATAAGGAAATTCAAGTTAAGAATTTTAAAGAAAATTCTATTTTATAAACTTTTGGGAGAATTTCAGAAAACATGGATTCTATGAGTACTTCTGATTTTGCATACTTTACCGTGTTCCACAAAAAAAACCAGTAAAAGTTTACAAAATTATATTCTATTCGCATTTGAGAACTAAAATATGATATGATTAAAAGCATTTGCTGGTGATCTTTTGTATATAAATCATTCTGCATCATCTTGTGCCTGTTTTTAAGAGCAAAACATCATTCCCAATTGAATTTTATAAACTGATCTGCCTAAAGTGGGCATATTCACATTTCACTATTTTCTTTTAAGACACAGTTATTCTTTAAAATAGCCCAGCTGTGTCCAAATTAAAAGTAGCTACTGTAATGATTCTATATTTACCTGAAACAAGAATGTCATTCCTTAGCGCACACACTGCATACTCTGATTTTGTAAATTCTGGAAGCTTAGCCAAAGATTTCCATTCTCCTGTTACAGGATCATAGCACTCAGTGTACGGAAGATTAAATCCTCCAACTCGTTCGCATCCTCCAACGACAACTATCACCTCAGAATAGCCAGTGGACCTAAAATAATTATTATTTGAATGCACAAATAATGTTAAATTAAAATATACTCAAAATTTTTTAAAACCCTAGAAAAACCATACACAATTATAAACGGTCAAGTTTATTCACTGTGCACGTGCCAAATACTGCAGGCCGGTAATCACTTACTTTGAAAACATTTACAGGGCAGTTAGTGACATCATTATTCCACAGAAAATTTCTATGGGTATTTTTTTCTATTGGCTTTGACTTAAAAACTGTAAAGCGGTCCAAAGATCCTATCTAACCCAACTGGAATCCTGGTAATATTGAGGATGACTTTCAAATGCAGTTTTGCAGCGATTCCACAAAAAGGTAAGATAATGTACTTTTCTAATTGTGGGAAAATGGTGTTTTTTAATCAGATTGCTAGTTCTAAAAAACTAATTCATAGTATAATCCAAATGCCCTTTAAAGGAGTATATATATGTATTTGTTCAGAAATTAATTTTTTAAATATAAAGACAAGTAAATTAAGGTAATCCAACTCAAAATGTTGGGCAGACACTAAAAAAGCTAACAGAGTTTATAACAAAGAATGTTACAAAAAGCATGATGAAGAATTGTATATAACATATATTCAATGCTATGTAAATAATGTGTCTGGAAAGAATGTACCAAAATGCTAATGATGGCTGTCTCTGAATTGTGTGGCCCTCCCCTTTCATTTTTTGCTTCCTTTTCTTTTTCTTTTAAAGATGAGGTCTCACTCTGTTGCCCAGGCTGGAGTGCACTGGCACAATCACAGCTCACTGCAGCCCCTAACTCCTGGGCTCAAGCAATCCTCCTGCCTCAGCCTTCCGAGTAGCTGGGACTACAGGTACATACCACCATGCCTCGCTCCCCCTTTCTATGAATACCATTATGAATTTTCAAACCAATAATGAGTCTGGGTTATTTTTAGAATGGAAAAAATGACTTTTAAAACCATGAGGAGAATCTTAATGTTTATGTTAATCACTGGCTTCTCTTGTTTTATAATTTAAATTTAAGATAGAGACAAGGAAAACCAAAAGCTTATCTAAGAATTTTTTTGTTCATAAGGCTCAATAGATAGTTTTGGAATTTAAAAATTTTTAGGCTTCCCCACACCCCACAAATATAATCTAAATGAAAAAGTCTTGTAATTACATTTTATGGTTGCTACAAGTTAAGTCTCATAAAGAAAGATGTCAACAGGCCGGGCGCGGTGGCTCACACCTGTAATTCTAGCACTCTGGGAGGCTGAGGAGGGAGGATAGCTTGAGCTCAGGAGTTCGAGACCAGCCTGAGCAAGAGCAAGACCCCATTTCCATTAAAAAAAAAAAAGAAAAAGTAAAAAAAAATGCCAACCATCCTTCTTTTACTTAAATACAGAAAGGAAAAAAGACCACGTCAATACACACTCATTTGTAGTTTTAATCAGTGTGACGTTACGCAATTAAACTAGAAAAAAAAAAGTAAGCAATATTGGTATATCTCCTTACATTTACTCAAAACTATTTCAACTAATTGAATCATTTACCTATTCTATGCCAGACATACTTTTTCCATTATAAAATTAGAAATACATAAGATAGAAAAGCATTTTGTTCATACATGCAACAAAAATTATTTTTAGGAATCCAGGAAGTTATACAACCCTAACTTAGTATATAGTAAAACAGTAATGGAAGAACTGAAATATTATCAGTAATATTTACTATTTTTAGAATTACCATAATTCCAAAATGAAAATATTAAAAATAAGGAGAGCATAGTACCAGATACTTTTTTTAGTAGTATCACTACTGACTCACTTATCATTTTTTCCATAGAAATATCAATTCCTAAAATTACACTTAAAATCTAAGACAAATTCATGTGATATTCCTCCAAGTCTTATGTATTGATCAATCAAAATGAAAACTGCTAAATACTGTTACTGGGGCTAAATTACCTCTAATTGTTTTATTAAAAAATCCAGAGTAATTATTTTATATTATAGCATTTTGTTTTATACTTTCCTTACAGTGTTTTACTTGTTTTATACTTTCCCTCTGCTCAAACTTGTTTGCCTTTTTCAAGACTTCTTAGCCCAATAAACATATTATCTGTTTTTGTACCTTGGAACAGGAAGAGAAAACTGCATGAAAAGCTAACTGTTAAAACATGTAGTCCTCTAAGTAAAGGATAACTTCGGTGTCTACTGGCACGTGCATTTATCTGAAAGGATCAACAAGCCAGGAGTTTTGCCTGAATTGGAGGTCCTATCTGCAACTAAATGGCTTTTAACTTAATTAGATACAAGTCTGGTGTTCTCATTAGAGGCTGTTAACCCAATAAAAGGGTTATTTCTTGGGCTTAGAAAAATACTTACCTCAGACAGAGAGTTGACTGCCTTAAAGTAAATAGGTTACCCTATCTGATAATGGCAAGTAGAATAAAAAGGCAGTCAAGATGATAGTCCAATAAAATTTTGTATACCCATGTAGTCTATTTTTAGAGTGAATGTCACTCTATTTCATTGATTCTTTAACATAAAAATTCTGATTTTCTGATACAATAAAATAACAAATATTTGTTGCTTTAGTGTTAAATCTCAATATTTCTTCCTAGGAAAACATGATGATCAAATTATCTTTTTTACAATGGTAATACATTTTTAAAAAATCATCTTCTTTTATCATAAATTTGAAAAAAGATCAAATTAAAAGATCACATTCTTTGATTTATGTAAAAGATAAATTATAAATCCACAAGAGCTTTTGTTATGACAAGAGGTCTGTTTGTTGTCTGTGGTGAACGTATCTTGCTCTTACTCTGTGAAGCTGTATCTTGCTCTTGCTCTCTAAACCTATCTTGTCCTTCCTCAATAAACTTTGTTTCATGCTTGCAAAACACAAAAAAATCCGTAAGATACTCTAAACCAAATCAACAAAACAGGTAATAATTATCAGATTCACTTAAAAATATCAAAAGGTGAAATATAGGAATTGCTGGCTGAAATAACAGATCTGCTTATAATTAATATCAAATACGCCAGAGACGTGAAGTGCCAAACTATCTTCCATCAACAAAAAGGGTTGAAAAGTGATCCTGGCTAATAACTGAATTTTTTTTTTTTTTTAAAAACATACACACACAATAGAAAAGGAAGTGTGTTTCCAGGTAGTGGGAAGTTGGAAAGGAGGAGAAGGGAAAGATGTTCGTGATATTGCCTATTCACCATTCCCAAACTCAAAAATACCTGAAAATGAAACTGTCAAACCAAAATGACTAAAGTAGAGATCTGAGACTTTAAGCCTAAAAGAGATAGAATGGTTCTCTAGTCTGTAAGATATGACAGTTACCAAACTCAATGTATTGATTCATCCAAAGAAAGAACTATTTATCAGAAGAGGGAATGTATCAGCCCTAGAAGCAATAAGTAAATGAATAAACAAATGAATAAGAGTAGATAATCACAGAGGCAAACATTTGCTGTATCCATTCAAGTTACTAAGGACAAAGAGACTCTCAGCTAAGCTAACTTGAACATTACTGGTTCTCTGGCAGCAATATTTTTATGGTGAATGAGACTTCCCCAACCTATACTAGCTGAGAGGACTCCAGTTCTAAAGGTCTACTATTAATAAATCCCTTTGGATTCCATGCTTGCCAAACAACCTTTGAATATGCTGGGCAGACTGACTTAAAATATCTAGTCTGCCTGACAGTTCCATTTCTTATTGCAAATAAACATATGTAGATTAGAAGATAAATGAATTAATCAGTCTCTCATAGTTAATGTTAAATCTGCCCCTAATAGTCATCTATTCTTACTGTATAAAAAGGGAAAGTTTCTGAGCCTACAGGAATCACTGAATCATGGAGAATTCAACAATATAAATGAACCCTTAAGAATGCAGTCTCCAACCCCCAGGCCATGGACTGTTAGGAACCATGCAGCACTGCAGGAGGCGAGCAGCAGATGATCAAGGGAAGCTTCATCTGTATTTATAGCTGCTCTCCATTGCTTGCATCACCACCTGAGCTCTGCCTCCTGTCAGATCACTGGGGCATTAGATTCTCATAGGACCACAAATCCAACTGTAAACTGCACATGTGAGGGATCTAGGTTGCGTGCTCCTTATGAGAATCTAATGCCTGATGATCTGAGGTGGAGCTGAGGCAGTGATGCTAGTGCTAGGGAGCGGCTGCAAATACAATTTATTAATAGCAAAGAGGTTTGACTGTACAACAAATGTAATGCGCTTGAATCATCCTGAAACCATTCCCTATCCATCTTCCTGTCCATGGAAAAACTGTCTTCCATGAAACCAGTCCCTGGTGCCAGAAAGTTTGGAGACTGCTGCCTTAAGACACTTACACCAAGGCCGGGCGCAGTGGCTCACGCCTGTAATCCTAGCACTCTGGGAGGCCGAGGCGGGCGGATCGTTTTGAGCTCAGTAGTTTGAGACCAGCCTGAGCAAGAGCGAGACCCCATCTCTACCAAAAATAGAAAGAAATTAATTGGACAGCTAAAAATATATATATAAAAAAAAAAAAGTAGCCGGGCATGGTGGCACATGCCTGTAGTCCCAGCTACTCGGGAGGCTGAGGCAGTAGGATTGCTTAAGCCCAGAAGTTTGAGGTTGCTGTGAGCTAGGCTGACACCACGGCACTCACTCTAGCCAGGGCAACAAAGTGAGGCTCTGTCTTAAAAAAAAAAAAAAAAAAAAAAAAAAACACTTACACCAGCCATAATAAGCCTTAGAGCTTTCCAACTTGGGGAGGACACAGTATCAACTTGTGTGGTAAGGCTTTTCACTCAAAACTGCAAAATGTAGGAGGGCTTCTATAAGGAAATGGCTGTATTGATCAAAAGACTCGAAATGCTTACTTTTGAAAATTCAGCAATAATCTAAGAATTTATCATCAGGAAGTAATTTATAGATGTGCTTAAATATTTAGCCACAAATATGCTCACCTCACTTAATGGTAAAAAATCAAAAACAACTTAAATGTGGGGGAGGGGTGGTTACCTTACATTGTAGTAGATTTCATGTCATGGAAATACACTTACGGCATATTAAGTGATAAAAACAGACTATGAAATGGATAACAACCCTGTAAATGAAATAAATTCATAGAAAAAGAGAAGAGTAAAGCCAAATGTTTACAGTGCTACCTCTTGGAGGTGAGAATTTAGGTGATATTTTTTGTTTATCTTATTCTCTAAATTTTCTCCAATTATTAACAACATATAAATTACTCCAACCCTCCCCTCCCCAAGTTAAAAAAAAACAAAAGAAAAAAAACCTCACACCTTACTATTAATGACCACTACTGGGTGTCTGGTCAACCTAGCATAGGTTGGGGTTTTTAGTCATTACATTTCTGGTTCCTAGGTAGCTGTCCAGAGAAGGTTGTCTGGCTGAATCAGAGATTATCTATCCCCAAGAGAGGGAGAGATTCAGTCTCTCTGTGTGATTGAACTTGTACTATTTAATACATATATAAATCCATAACCCATGAATAGCCATATTCAGCCAGATTTATGAACAATGCAGACGTGCAGAGAAAAGCAGAGGTGAGAGGTAGAGAGAAAGCACAGCTTGATTTCTGATGGCTTTTCAGTAGCCTATTCCAGTCTTTTTTGATGTCCTACTGAATTTTTGCTCTTAGGTTCTACCAGACACTGACCCCTGTACGCTTTAATACATTTTTCTTTTGTGTTTGAACTGGTTTCTATTTGTAATCAGAATTTGGATACGTTGGAGTTAAAAAACTGCAAAAACCTACAAATGGCTTTCAAACTCAGGAAAATGTTCAATCTTTCACATTAAAAAAATGCAAATTAAAATTATGAGATACTATTTTCACTTTCCAGAGTAACAAAGATTTATAAAAATTAATGTAAACAAACTGTGTTGGCAAAGAAGTACAGAAATAATCACTTTCATGTTTTTGGTTGAAGTATAAATTAGAAGGCAATTTTTATAGTACCTATAAAAATTAAAAATGTACATATCCTATGATTGAGCAATTCTACTTCTAGTAATTCATGCTGTAAATTAACTGTATGTATGCAAAAACATATGTATAAGAATATTCACCAAGTACTGCTTGCAATGGTAAAAAACAAACAATTAGAATCCATCATTAAGAGATGGATTAAATACATTATAGTACATCCATAAATGAGATACTATATAACTCTTAAAAAATAAATTTGAAAATTTCCAATAATGAGAGAGACCTGTATGTGGTGATACAGAACAATTTCCAAGATATTTTTTTTTCTTTTTTTGTTTTAGAGACAGGGTCGCTCTCTGTCACCCAGGCTGGAGTGTAAGTGGTGTGGTCACACAGTTCATTGCAACCTTGAACTCCTGGGTTCAAGTGATCCTCCTGTCTCAGCCTCTCAAGTAGCTTGCTAGGACTGTAAGTCTGCACCAACACATCTGGTTAATTTTTTTATTTTTTGTAGACACGGGAGTCTCACTATGTTGCCCACACTGGTCAAGAACTTCTGGCCTCCCAAAATTGCTGAGAATACAGACATGAGCCATTGTATCTGGCCTCCAAGATACTTTTAAGTGGTAAAAGCAGAATTGTGAGTGTAGTACCCTACCATCTGTATTAAAAACATAGGGAGGCAAGTGTATACACACATACACATCCATGCAAAGAGTATTTCTAAAAGAAGTGCAAAAAACTGGTAACAGAGGTATCCTTTGGGGAGGAGAACCAAGAGTCAGGTAGAAAGAGATTTACAATGCATACTTTTTATATAAAAATGTTTGAGTTCAAAATAACAATGAATTAACATACATAAAAATTGTAAACTGTGCACCTATAATATAGTAGAATATCATTCTTAAGTGGAATTGAGACAGGAATGCAGAACACTTATCTTCTAGGCATGGCTCTGCTACTAACTAGATTTGTGACCAAGAACAAGCCACTTCACTTAACTGTGCCTCAGTTTATTGCCTATAAGGAAGGGATTTATTAAATAATCACAAAACACTATTTCTTAAGAAAAAATATATAAGTCCCTCAGTCTTCTCATTGGTTTCCATTAGGAAATTGAGCCTTGTCCTCATTATGGCAATTAGATTCCTAGATATATTATATGGTAACTGATTGTTAGATAAGAGGTAGTAGAAAATATTAGAAAAGTACTTAAGTAACTGCTGATTCCAACCTCAAAATGATGAACTTATTAAGCCTTAGCTATCTCTACTGCTCAATGGAGTACAGCAAAGGGCATCAATTTTTTTCAAAAATATGGACAATTTGCCATGTATAGTAATATATTGGAAGACATTTGTCCAGTTTAATGCCATCCATGTTTCCAGTTGGGTACCTCATTTTGCAGGCAGTCCAGTCCTACCATAAAGGAAAATTAGCATCTACCAGGGGAAATGACTCTTTCAAGGGAATCATTATGACAGGGACGATCTGGATCAGGTCATAATACAAACCAGCAATATTAGAACCAAACTACCAAGCGATCGTGAGCCAGAAAGTCTGGTATTCAGGCTGATATGGGAAATATGGAAAGCAGTATCTGGAGTTAAGCAGAGGAAAGAAATGGAAATTAGGTGTACTTGAGGTCAGAATCAGATTGTTAAACAATGGTCAAGAATATGAAATATCAGAGTCAGGGGCAGTAAATACCACAGTTAAGATTTCTGAAATGGGACAAGGTTAGGGCAGAGAAGCCCATTACAAGCAGAGAAGTTACTTTTCTCCATGCGAAAAAGGTTTGAAGCCCAGCACTTAGCACGTAGAGGGGATGGTTCACGGAGGCAACTCAAACATGTATTAGACGAAATTTAAGTCCTGTTTAAATTGGTTACCACAAACTCTACAGAGTTAAAAAATATTCCTGAGTTCAAATATGTATATAAGTGTTTATATGAACTTTTCCCCCTCAAATGTTTTCCGCACTAATACTAAACTTCGAACTTGGAAACAAGTTTCCAAATTTAGTTGAGGACTCAGGGAGAGGGCCAAAGGAAGAGAGTAAGAGAGGAAACTAGGGTACTAAGGGCACTGAATGAAAAGAGTATTCAGTGCAGTGGTCCCCAACATTTTTGGCATCAGGAACCGGTATCATGGAAGATAATTTTTCCACAGACAAGGGTGGAGGGCTGGGGGTGGGGCAGGGTAGAATAGGCAGTGATATGAACAATAGGGAGCAGCTGTAAATACAGATGAAGCTTCTCTTGCTCACCCACCACTAACCTTCTACTGTGCACCCCCCCCCCACTTCCTAAGCTTCATGGAAGACAATTCTTCCACAGATGGGAATGGGGGTTCGGTGGGTGGATGGCAGAGTTCTGTGGCCCGCTCTCTAACAGGCCTCAGACCACCACCACGGGTTGGAGGTTGGGGACTGTAGCTATACAGTATCATCATTTTTGTAGAATGTTTCTCTCTCTTTTTTTTTATTTATTTTTATTTCAGGAAATTATGGGGGCACAAACATTTTGGTTACATGTTATGACTTTGCCACATCCCAACCATGATTTGAGATGTGCCCCTCCCCCCTACAATGCTCACTGCGTCCATTAGTTGTTAAGTTTACCCACCCCAACCTCCGTAACCCCTAAAGAATATTACTACTGTGTGAGCACCTTAGTGTTGATCGGTCAGGGCCAATTTGATGGTGGGTGCATGTGGAGCCTATTCTTCCAAAGAATGTCTCTTTTAAATATTAATGTTCAAAAGAGGCAATATGCATGCTAGCATGAACTCTGGAGCCAGAAGTCCTAGGTTTTGAATCCTTGCTTTGCCACTTACTATAAACTATGTGATCTTAAACAAGTTACTTCTCTGAGCCTCAGTTTGCTCATCTATAAAATGGGCATAATAATAGTACTAACTGGCAGGGCTACTATGAGCAATAAATGAGTTAATAGATGTAACAGTACCTAGAACAGTTCCTGGGGCATAAGTGTTTGCTATTATTACCATGGAATGATATTTGGGAAGATAATATCTTTATATAACAAATACAGTTCTTAAATTAGACAATTATAAAATATGCTTTGAGAAACAAATGTATTAGAACATACAGCCTACTATTAATTTTAAAATTTATGCTTAAAGTAAACCATATGATAGCAAGCATTCTATCAAACCACATTTCCTCTTCTATAAAATTATAGCATAAATTTAAAATGTATTAGGAATATTATTTTCACGAAATCAGCAATAATCTTTATTAAAATTTTGTGTGTCAAATACAAATTTTTCATATGATATTTCCAATTCTTACAACAATATTACAAGGTAGGTGGTATTATACTTCTTTTATGGATGAGGAAATTGATTCATAGAGAAGTTAAAGTACCATGCCCAGGTACTTTTACCTAGTTGTGTACAGTCAGATTCTGAAGCCAGTACTTTAACCTTTTGGTCCCTAATCCCTGGGCTGTGAACCAGTACCGGTCAGTGGCCTGTTAGGGACCAGACTGGGCTGCAGACATCCACTGTCCCTGGCCCCTCAACCCCTGGAAAAATTGTCTTCCATCAAATTTAGGAAGGGGGGGCGGCACACAGCAGGAGATGAGTGGCGGGCTAGCAGGGGAAGTTTATCTGTATTTACAGCCCCTTCCCATCCTTGTATCACCTATCCTCGCATCACTGCATGAGCTCCACCTCCCCACCCCCTACTCCCCAACCCCACTATCCGTGGAAAAACTGTCTTCCATGAAACCAGTCCCTGGTGCCAAAAAGGTTGGGGACCACTGCTGCATCCATCACGGTGCTTGCACTGGATGTTTATTAAAAACAGTATTTTATATGTATCAGTACAAAGATTTACGGTTGCTTAATATATATTAGTAGAAAGACAACCATTGTTTCTAAGCTTTATTCTTTCTGTGATTAGTCTCCATTGCTTTTCTTCATGCATCCAAGGGTTTACAACTGGCAGGGCAGATTATCAAAGCTTTTGTGCTCTTAGATTGGTCTATATCCTTTTTCCAGGGAACCAGCACCACACTTTGATTTTAATATAATGCACTTTGGGGTTTTCTCTGTCACCTATGAGACATGTGGGTATGTAGGTAGAATATCCAGGAGGGTTGAGCTCTGGAGAATACTTGGAATAAGAAAAACGCTAAAGAAATATTGGCTGATATGGGGAATATAATTTAACTGTACAGTGGAGGGTTCAGACTATCATTACCCTAATCTAGAGTTAATCTTTTCATCACTAACAGTAGGACAACCAGATGTGTCTCCTGATGTGATAAAATATAATGTACATATAATGTAGAATGAATTCTGGCATTATTTAACTTGTATCCATTAAGCCAAAGCTTCAAGAGTCAACTTCTAGCTTCTAGGAGACAGCTAAATGCAGCTAAATGATACCATAAGGAAACAGACTAATCCAGAAGGTGGAATATATTTCTGGACAACTTTCCCATCAAGTCAGAATCGTGAAAAAGAAATTGTTTTGAAATAAAAGAGACTTCATGGAAATAACCACATGTAATGAGTGATCCTGGGTTGGATCCAGGTTCATTAAACGGCAGTTTAGAATACTGGGAAAATTTAAATATGGATTAGATATTAAATACTATGAATTATTGTTCATATTATTAATTTTAAGTGATAATGTCACTTTGTCTGTTATTTTTAAAAGATGAACAATCAAGTAAAAAAATATAAAAATTGTAAAAGAAATATATAGATAAAATAAAAAAGAAATAATGAAAGAGAAAACTCCAGGCTGGAGATACAGGTTTGGCAGTCGATAGCATGCATGGTAATTAGAACCGTAAGAATAAATGAGAGATGCTATCACCTAGGAAAGTATATAAGGCAAGACAGAGAGATGTGAACTAGATTAAGATTCCTTTTTACATTCCTCATGTAATGCCCACATAAAATAAATATCTGCTATTATATTTACAATAGTCTTTAAATTCACTATAACTCTAGTTTGTTTTTTTCTATTTGTCTCCTAAAGAAAGCTGATATTGCAATCACATATATACATGCAATCATATATATATAAATTCACTGTACAAAATTCGTTGGTTCTCTTAAAAATTGGATATAAAATACATTTTTGGAAAACAAATAATTAAGAAAACTAGGAAAAGTGCCTCTTTAAAGGAGTGATAGGACCCTTAGGCTGTAATCTGCAATCAGGTTATGTCTTTATAAATAATATTAATAATAAATTACTTTTTTGATTTTGTAACATATAAACCTTGATTCCTACTCTAATCCTATGATATATGCAGGATTCACATTATTAGCCCCATCTGACCCCAGACCATTCTGTCTGCTACCAAGGGCATTCTGCTTGGAAACATGAACGATTTTCCCTCTGGAGGGATACTATGTGTCCATAAGATAAGAGTTCTGGAATAGCTAATACATAGCCCTGAAGCTATTTAGTTTTCTTAATACATTCAGGAATCTTGGTTTTTCCACATTATTAAGCACAGCCCAAATGTCTTAACGGTATATAAAAAAAAAAAAAAAAACTTTAAAAAAATCAGTGGCATATTTATAAAATAACTTTTTTTTTTTTTTTTTGAGACAGAGTCTCACTCTCTTGCCTGGGGCGAGTGCTGTGGCGTCAGCCTAGCTCACAGCAACCTCAAACTCCTGGTCTCAAGCAATTCTACTGCCTCAGCCTCCCGAGTAGCTGGGACTACAGGCATGCGCCACCATGCCCGGCTAATTTCTTCTATATATATTTTTAGCTGTCCAATTAATT
>CAUYSK010026559.1:0-12739 GCA_963575035.1 Avahi laniger | reverse complement strand
AGTGCAGTGGCATCATCATAGCTTACTGTAACCTTAAACTCCTGGGCTCAAGTAATCCTCCATGTCTCTTCCTCCTGCGTGGCTGGAACTACAGGCACATGTTACCATGCTCAGCTACTTTTTCTATTTTTTGTAGAGATTGGGTCTTGTTATGTTGCTCAGGCTGGTCTCGGACTCCTGGCCTCAAGTGATCCTCGCACCTTGGCCTCTCAGAATGCAAGATTACAGATGTGAGTCACTGCACTCAGCCTGTAGTATATTTTGAAGTCATGTAGTGTGATGCTTTCAGTTTTGTTCATTTTTGTTTTGTCTTTTATAGATCTTTTGTGGTTCCATATGAATTTCCAGACTGTTATTTTGTTTCTGTGAAGAATGAAGAATGTCACTGATATTTTCATAGGGATTGCCCTGAATGTATATATTGCTTTGGGTAGTATGGTTATTTTTAATAATATTAATTATTCTGATTCATGAACATGGGATTTCTTTCCATTTCTTTTTGTCCTATTCAATATCTTCCATCAGTGCTTTGTTGTTTTTGTTGTAGAGGTCTTTCACTTCTTTGGTTAAACTTATTCCTAGGTAATATTTTTTTGTGGTGATTGTAAATGGGATTTCTTTCTTGATTTCTCTTTTAGCTAGTATGTTATTGGCATATAGAAATGCTTCTGATTTTTGTATGTTGATTTTGTATCCTGCAACTTTACTGAATTCATTTATCAGTTCTCAAGAGCGTTTTGGTGGAGTCTTTAGGTTTTTCTTTGTATAATATCATGTATTCTACACAGAGGGATGGTTTGACTTCCTTTTTCCCAGTTTGGATGCCTTTATTTCTTTCTCTTGCCCGATTGCTGTAGTTTGGGACTTCAGGTACTATGTTGAATAAGGGTGGTGAATATGGGCACCCTTGTCTTGTTACAGTTCTTAAAGGAAAGGCTGTCAGCTTTTCCCCATTGAGTATGATGTTATTTGTTGGTTTGCTATATGTGGCTTTTACTGTGTTTAGGTAAGTTCCTTCTATGCTTTTGTTTAGTTTTTATCATGAAGGCATGTTGAATTTTATAAAATGCTTTTTCTGCATCTATTGAGTTAATCCAATGATTTTTGTTCTTCATTCTGTTGATAAGATGTATCATGTTTATTGATTTGTATATGTCAAACCATCCTTGCATCCCTGGGATAAATCCCACTTATTCATGGTGTATTATCTTTTAGGTGTATTATTGGATTCACTTTGTCAGTATTTTGTTGAGGATTTTTGTGTCTGCATTCATAAGGGATATGAGCCTGTAGTTTTTTTTGTTTATTTTTGTCGTTTCTTTGTCTGATTTTGGCATCAGGATAATGCTGGCCTTATAAGATGAGTTGGGAAGGATTTGTTCCACCTTAACTTCTGAAATAGTTTGAGAAGAAGTGGTATTAATTTCTTTTTTATAAGTTTGTTAGAATTTGCAGTAAAGCCATCTGGTCCTGGGCTTTTCTTTGTTGGGAGGCTTTTTATTACTGATTAAATCTTATTACTTATTGCTTTGTTCAAGTTTTCTATTCCTTCTCGGTTCTGTCTCGGTGGGTTGTATGTGTTCAGGAATTTATCCATTTCCTTTAGGTTTTCTGATTTGTTAGTGTATAGTTAACATTAAAGTCTACTACTGATCCTTTGTATTTCTATGGTATCAGTTATAATGTCTCTTTTTTCATTTACGATTTTTTTTGTGTTTTCTTAAATCTTTTTTTCTTGGTTACTTTAGCTAGGGTTTATTGATTTTCTTCATCTTTTCAGAAAATCAACTTTTTGTTTTGTTGATGCTTTTTATTTTTGAAATCTATTTTGTTTAGTTCTGTTCTTCTCTTTATTATTTTTTTCCTGCTCTAATTTTGGGGTTGGTTTGTTCTTTTCTAGTTCTTTGAGGTATATCATTAGGTTGTTTATTTCTGCTTGTTTTATGTAGGTGTTTATTGTTGTAAATTTTCTTCTTAGTACTGCTTTTTATGTATCCCATAGGTTTAGGTAAGTTGGGTTTCCATTTTCATTTGTTTCAAGAAATTTTTTTACTTCCTTCTTAATTTTTTATTCATCTAGTCATTCAGAATCACGTTGTTTGATTTCCATGTGTTTGTACAGTTCCCAGAATTCCTTGTTATTAATTTCTAGCTTTATTCCTTTGTGTTTTGAGAAGATACTTGATATGATTTTGATTTTTAAAAATTTTTCGAGGTTTGTTTTATGGCTTAACATATAGTCTGTTCTGGAGAAAGTTTTGTGTGATGATGAGAAGCATGTGCATTCTGCAGCTGTTAGATGAAATGTCCTATAAATGTCTGTTAGGTCCCTTTGTTCTATAGTGCAGGTTAAGTCTGATGTTTCTTTGTTGATTTTCTGTCTAGAAGATCTGTATAATGCTGAAAGTGGGGGTGTTGAATTCTGCAACTATTATTGGATTGGCATCTCTCTCTTTAGCTCTAATATTTGCTTAGATATCTGGATGTTCTGGTATTGGATGCATATGTATTCCCAATTGTCATATCCTCCTTATATAAATATAAAGTTATATAATGACTTTCTTTGTTACTTTTTATGTTTTTTGACTTACGGTCTATTTTGTTGTTGTAAGTATAGCTCCTCCTGTATGCTTTTGTTTCCATTTGCATGGATTTTTTTTCCCCCATCCTTTCACTTTCAGTCTGTTTGCATCTTTATAAGTGAGTTTCTTGTAGAAAACATTTTTTTGGGTCTTTTTTATCCATTCAGCTAGTCTGTATCTTTAAATTGGGGAGTTTAAGCCATTTGCATTGATTTTTCTTTGTGACAGATGAGTACTTATTCTTGTCATTTTGTTAATTTTTTATCTAATTATTTTTTATATAGCTATACCTTTCTTCTTCTCCTATTGTTTACTTTTACAATGCAGTGGTTTTTGTAGTAGCAACATTTGAATCCTCTTTTTCCTTTGTGCGTCTGCTCTACCAGTGAGCTTTATACTTATGTGTGTTTTCATGATGGTACATATCATCCTTCTACTTTCAGATATAGGACTTCCTTGTGCAGTTTTTGTAGGGCCGATCTAGTGGTGATGAATTTCCTCAGTTTTTGCTTGACTTGGAGAGACTTTATTTCTTCTTCATTTTTGAAGAATAGCTTTGCTGGGTATAGTGTTGTTTACTAGCAGTTTTTTTTATTTTAGCACTTTGATTATATCATCTTATTTTCTATTGGCCTTTAAGCTGTCTGCTAAGAAAGCCCCTATTAGTCTGATGATGTTTCCTTATATGTGACTTGATGCTTTTCTCTTTCTGTTTTCAGAATTCTCTCTTTGTCTCTGACTTTTGACAATTTTACAATAGTTTATCTTGAATATCTATGCTATACTTTACTAAAATGTGTCTTAGATTGACCCTATTGGAAGATCTTTTAGTTTCCTATCTCTGAATGTTTTTATCTCTTGCAAGACTTGGGAAGTTTTTAGCTATTATTTCATTAAGTAAGTTTTCTATACCTTTGCACATCTGTTTACCTCTCCTCTGGAACTCCCCAAATCTGAATATTCCTTTACTTTATGGTGTCCCAAATGTAATGTCATAAGGCTTTCTTTATTCTTTTATGTTCTTTTCCCTTTTTTTTTGTCTGACTGGCTTATTTCTGAAGACTCGTCTTCACGCTCGGGGAAAATTCTTCTGTTTGCTCTATTCTGTTTTTTAACCTTACAATCTTTTTTTTTTTTTTTTTAAATTTTAGTCATTGAATTTTTCAGTTCCAGGATTTCTGTTTGAGTCTTTTTAATGACATCTATCTCTTTGTTGAGTTTTTCATTCAGATCATGAATTGTTTTTACCATCTTTGTGTTGTTTATCTGTGTTTTCTTTTATCTCACTGAGCTTCTTTAATATCAATATTTTAAAATTTTCAGGCATTTTTTAGGTTTCCTTTTCTGTGTGATCTGTTACTGGAGAATTATTGTGTTCCTTTGGAGGTGTCATGTTTCCTTGCTTTTTCGTGCTTTTTATATTGTTGCGTTGATATCTGCACATCTGGTGTAACAGTTCCTTCTAGTATAGATAGATATATCTATAGTATTTTCTGGGTGGGGCAGTTTGGCTTTGGTTCTGGGCAGGTGTAGTAGTGTAGCCTCTATGATTTCTTTGGCTATGATTAGTGTCAGTGATGTCTGAGTTCCTGAGTGGCATAGGCTGCAGTTGTTAGTGGAGGCTGTGGTGATGCTTTGCTGGGGATGGGGATGCCCAAGGTAAGGTGCCTGAGATGAGCTAGTCCCCGGGCACCAGTGATGGCTATGATGTTCCAAATATGCTTCTTCTTGGGCTCCCATGTGAATGCTGGCACTGGCGGTGGCAGGTCCACACTGTCTGGTCCATGGGCCTCCAAGTGGCATGCTTGCTTGGTGGCAGTGGCAGTGGGGAGCTGGGCAGGCAGGTCCGCAGGCCCCTGGGTGGTGTGTGTGGTGTGGGCAGTGGCAGTAGTGGTGGTAGGTTAGCCTTAGGGCCCCTGAATGGCATACATGGACACCAGTGGTCGTGATATTGGACTGGGTGTACCATGGACGTGCTAGTCTCTAGGCTCCCAGGTGGCGTATGCAGGTGGTAGCAGCAGCAGCAGTCTTGATGTGCTGGTCCCTGGGCCCCTCAGAGGTGCACGTGGGCATCAGCAGCCATCAGGGTGGCCCCCTCTGATGCCTCTGGATAGCATGTGCATGTGTTTGTAGCGGTGAGTAGGATGGCTTCATTCTCAGGCATCTGGACAACATGCACAGACACTGGCAATGGTGGCGGTGGGTGATATGGGGCTCTCATCGGGCCCTTCCTCCCTGGTGGTGCATGCAGGTGGTGGTGGGCGCACAAACCTGTCCTTAGACACTGGGATGGTGACTGGGGAGGTCAGTCTCCAGGCGCCTTGAAGGCAGGTGTATGTACGTGGAAGCTCTACTGCTGGAAGAATTAGGGTTGCTGTCAGTGACCGTGGTCCTGTGCAGGAGTCTCTCAAGCTCTGGGGAGTACATGCTTTGACTGTTTTTGTCTCTGTGACAGCCTTCCTAGTGCTCTGCATCACCCATCCCTGGGGTGTAGAATACTGTATGGGGCTAGGGTGCTGGAGACCTGGCCACACTGTTCATTCTATTTGGCACCATGATGCTGCAGCCCTCTGGGTGGATGTGGGAGGATGTTAGCAGGGCTTCAGGGATGTGGAGATTCAAAGGCTGTTGGTCTCCAGTGCAATCTGAAATCTGATGAAGACCGGGCTCTCAAAATGGCACCATGCTGTAGCTGCTTGTGTCTCGGAGAGCATGTGGACCCAGTGCTAACTCCCTTTCTGGAACAGTGCCATAGTACGGACTCCAGGAAGCTCCTTATACTAGTCTCACAGTCATGAAGGCTATAAACTCTCCCATGGGTAGTGTTGTGGGAATTCATGGTGGGAATATAGACTGCTTGGGATCCCTTGCTTACCTTTTCCCTGAAGTGGGGAGTTCCTTCTGGCTCTGAGCTGATTCTGGGTGGGCTGGCTGCTTTGCTTCCCTCTCCTTTTGTGTGTGTGAGCTTCCCTGTCACTTCAGTGCTGAATTCCAGTGTTCTTTTCTGGATGCTCTATTTGACATATGGTTATCTACTTGGTGATTTGATCTTTTGTGAAAGAGGTGAGTGCCAGTTGCCTCTAGTCAGTCATCTTGAAGCCTACCCTCTTTGTCTCTGCCCTGTTTTTTCTTTATGTCAGTATAGCACTGTTCCACCCAGTGTTCAACTGTGTTGTGTTTTTCTTGACAACTTCAATAACAAAATGTAGTGGGCAGAAGTGCTCAGACTTGTAATCCTGATAATAGGTAAGAGATGTCACTTTATGTACAGTTGTTAATGGCATTTTGTTTATAATAGGAATAATTTTCTTAATTACATTTTTGGATTCCTTTTTGCTAGTTTATAGAAATAAAGTTGACTTTGGATATTGATAATGTGTCCTGCAACACCCATTACTGAATTTGTTTATTAATTCTAGTAGTTTTTTTTTTAGTGGATTCCTTAGGATTTTCCATATAGAAGATTGTGCCATCTGTTAGTGGAGATAGTTTTATTTCTTTCTTTCCAATCTGGATGCCTTTCATTTCTTTTCCTTACCAGATGGCTCTGGCTAGTACCTCTACTACAGTGTTAAATATAGGTGGCAGTAATGGACATCTTTGTCTTGTTTCTGATCTTAAGGGGTAAGCATTCAGTTCTTCACCATTAAAATTAATGTTAGCTAATGTGTCTCTCTTTTTTTTAAAAAACACAAGTGGACTTTATCAGGTTGAAGAAATTCACTTTTTTTTTTTTTTTTTTGGAGACAGAGTCTTGCTCTGTCTCCTGGGCTAGAGTACTGTGGCATCAGCCTAGCTCACAGCAACCTCAGGCTCCTAGGCTGAAGTGAGCCTCCTGCCTCATCTTCCTGAGTAGCTGGGACTACAGACATGTGCCAGGTAATTTTTTCTATTTTTAGTAGAGACAGAGTCTAGTTCTTGCTCAGGCTGGTCTCAAACTCCTGAGCTCAAGTGATCCTCCTGCCTTGGGCTCCCAGAGTGCTAGGATTACAGGCATGAGCCACTGCGCTCTGCCTGGAAGTTCATTTCTATTTTTAGTTTGTTGAGTGTCTTTATCATAAAAGAATGGTGGAAACTGGGCATGATGATGTGTGCCTGTAGTCACACCTACTTGGGAGGCTAAGGTGGGAGGATTACTGGAGCCCAGGAATTTGTGGTCAGTCTGGGCATCACAGCGAAACTCTATCTCTTAAAAAAAAAGGGAGATACTGTTTTTTTTTTCTTTTCCTTTTTTTTTTTTTTTCCTGTGTGCATTGTGATGATTGCATGGTTTTTTTCCTTTATTAATATTGCATTAATTGTTTTTCATGTGTTGAACCTACTTTGCAATTCCTGAGATAAATCCTACTGGGAACTGTTGTTTAATCTTTTTTTTTTTTTTTTTTTTTAGTGTTGCTAGTCATATTTTGTTGAGGATTCTTGTGTTTGCATTAATAAAACAATATTAATCTGTAGTTTTCTTGTGATATCTTTGTCTTGCTCTGATATCAAGGTAATACTGGCCCTATAGAGTTAGTTTTCTCTTTCTTTTTCTCTTTTTTGAAAGAGTTTATGGATTGATACTAATTCTTTGAGTGTTTTGTAGAATTCTCAAAATTCACTGAAGCCATCTGTGCTGTGCCTTTCTGGGATGTGCTTTTTTCTGTGGAAACTTTTAAAATTACTGATTTGATCTTTTCACTTGTTAAAGGCATATTCAGATATCCCATTTCTTAAGTAATTTATGTCTTTCTAGGAATTTGTCAATTTCATTTAAGTTACCTAATTTGTTGCTATAACTGTTGACAGTGTTCATAATGTTCCTTAATAGTCCTTTTTATTTTTATAGGGTTGGTAGTGATGTCCCGTCTTTTGTTCCTGATTTTAGTAATTTGAGTCTTTTTTTAAAAAAATGTTCAATCTAGCTAAATATCTGTCACTTTTATGGATCTTTTCGAAGAAGCAATTTTCAGTGTTGATTTTCTGTGTTGTTTTTCATTGTTATATTTCATTTACTTCAACTTTAATCTTTGTCTAATCTTTGCTTGCCTTGGTTAATTATCTATTCTTTTTCCATTTTTTTTTTTTTTTTTTTTTGAGACAGAGTCTCACTGTTTTGCCGGGGCTAGAGTGCCGTGGCGTCATCCTAGCTCACAGCAACCTCAAACTCCTGGGCTCAAGTGATCCTCCTGCCTCAGCCTCCTGAGTAGCTGGGACCACAGGCATGCACCACAATGCCCGGCTAATTTTTTCTATATATTTTTAGTTGTCCAATTAATTTCTTTCTATTTTTAGTAGAGACGGAGTCTCGCTCTTGCTCAGGCTGGTTTCGAACTCCTGAGCTCAAACAGTCTGCCCACCTCGGCCTCCCAGAGAGCTAGGATTACAGGTGTGAGCCACTGTGCCCGGCCTTTTCCATTTTCTTAAGGTGAAAGGTCATGTTATTTGAAATCTTTCTTTTTTAATATTTACAGAAATAACTATTCCTCTAAGCGCTTCTTTAATTGCCTTCTGTAAGATTTGGCATGTTGTATTGTCATTTTCATTCATCGCAAATTCTTTTCTATTTTTCTTGTGATTTCTTCTTGAACCCCTAGTTATTTAGGAGTGTCTTGTTTAATTTCCACATATTGTTAATTCTCCAAATTTCCTGCTGTTATCAATTTGTAATTTAATTCCACTGTGATTGGAGACATAGTTTGTATAATTTTAATACTTTAACATTTACTGAGGCTTATTTTGTGGCCTAACATATGCTCCATCAAGTGTTTCCTGTATGGTTTTTTTTTTTTTTAAACAGAATCTTACTCTGTTGCCCCAACTAGAGTGCCGTGGCATCAGCTCACAGCAACCTCAAACTCCTGGGCTCAAGTGATCCTACAGCCTCAGCCTCCCAAGTGGCTGGGACTACAGGCATGTGCCACCATGCCCAGCTAATTTTTCTATATATTTTTAGTTGTCCAGCTAATTTCTTTCTATTTTTTAGTAGAGACGGGATCTCGCTCTTGCTCAGACTGGTCTCAAACTCCTGAGCTCAAACCATCCGCCTGTTTCGGCCTCCCAGAGTGCTAGGATTACAGGCGCAAGCCACTGCGCCCATTTCGTGTGTATTTGATAATTATTCTACTGTTGTTGGGTGGAGTGTTTTGTAATTGTCTGTTAGGCCTAAAATGGACAATGTTTTAATGTGTGTAAACAGGTAGGTCTCTGATTTTTCTCCAGTGCTTAGAATGATCCCTTTAGTGCCCTGGGTGGAATTTTTCACACTTCAGGACAGTGCATTTTGGTTAGTTTGAAGATGGATGAAGTGGGATTATTGTGCAAAGGGAGGTAAGAAAGGAGAATCACCAGCATGGTGCCTCAAATTTAAGTGTCCTCTCAGGCGGATCTGTTTTAGGAAAGTTTTAGGTATGGTGGTGGCACAAAAAATGTTATTGTCTATAGTCTGATAAGTAATATTCTTTATTTCAGATATATTTTCTGAGCTCCATATGCAGATAGTGCACTCTCTACTAGGTTAATCCATTTGGATGTCTCAGAGGCACTTCAACTATGCATCTAGATGAAACTCATGATCTTCCAGTCTCCTTCAATCTGTTTTTGATTCAGCATTTTTTGCCTCTATAAATGATATCAGCCAGATGAAGCTAGAATTTTGCAAGTCCATATTCAGTCAGTCACTATTAATGATTCTAACTATCTCTTGAGGTAAGGGTAGCAGCCCACCATTATTATCTCTTTTTGAACTGTTGGATTATTATTATTTTTTAACATGGGGTCTTGCTGTGTTGCCCAGGCTAGAGTGCAGTTCACAAGCGCAATAATAGTGCACCGCAGCCTCGAACTGCTGGGCTTAAGTGATCCTCCTGCCTGTGCCTCCTGAGTGGGACTACAGGCATGTGCCACTGTGCTGGGCTTGCTGGATGAGTTTTTTGGATTGATGTCTCCACATTTAGTTTTGCTACCCTTTTTTCTCCCTTTTCTACTCTGTAACTTCCTGAGTGATTTTACTAAAAACAAACCGTCTTTTGGCACTCCCTAGCTCAAAACATTTTTATTGCTTCTGTTAGGGTAAAGTCCAAATTTCTTCTTCTTTTTTTGGTTGTCGAATGATCCTTTATTAAAATATTTTCCTTTGTACTTTTTAAATAGTTGGGCATTCTGCTGCATCTCTTTTGATGCCATCTATGATTCCATGAGGGTGGCATCCATCAACATTGCATCCCACAGACTGGGCAGTCCCCAAGTCTAATAGTTTCAGAGAGTGCTCTGGTTGAAGATCAGTGCCACGTCTGTTGGGCAATGCTGACAATCTTATTATTAACAAAAGTGATATTTCCTGTATGTTTAATGTTTTGCTGTCTTTTTCTGTCTCATGGTAGTTCCTTGAGGGCTTTGATGATCAGGGCAGAGGCAGAAGGTACCCACTTAGTCTAGGCCTGTCTGTTCTGAATGGTTAGTTTCACTGTAATCCTCAGACCCTTTCTATCACCAGTTTCCTTAGTGATGTCATCATCAACCTTTTTTGGAGACAGACACAGGGAGCCAATCTTTGGGGCCAGTGCAGATGTCGCACTGACTTCGACACCAGTGCACCTTGAGTACGCAACTTTGATCTCGTTGGGGTTGAGCTTAGGCTCATGGTGGAGGCAGCTGGTGTCAGATGAACCTGGATTTAGGATGACCAAGGAAAGTTGCACCTTGACCTTTTCCGAGCTAAAAACTGAAAGCCAAATTTCTTAAAATGATTTAAGAGCTCCTCTGACCTCTGACTCTTGCTTACCTCTCAAACTTCATCCTTTGTCGCCCAGATATTAATCTGCCATATCAAACCTTTCAGTTGTTTAAAATGTGGCATGTTCTCTTTAACGTTTGGGTCTTGGAGATCTGATCCTGGTTCGTATCTCTAACTGCCTTTCTAAGCCTCCCTCTCTCCAACTGTATTATTCGACCAATCAAACATCTTTTAGTTACTAAGAAAGTTATGCTTTCTCTTGTGTCTTGGCTCTGTGTACATGCTGTTCTAACACTTTTATTCTTTTTCACTCATTTTTGCCTTACTCCTATTCCTTGAATTTTTGGCTTAAGTTTCCTGAAAGAGGCCTTCCTTGACCCCTAGACCGGGTTTGATTTCCCTGCTAAGTGCTTCCATTGTACCTTTTATGTACTTTAGCATCACACTCAACACATTTTGTAAGGATTACTTGTTTTTCTTCTTCACTACACTGTGAACTTTCAAAGGGTAGCATCTGAAGTCTCTGTCTGTCTGGTTCACTGCTGTAACCTTAGCACCTGGCATCTTGCCAGACACATGGAAAACTGCTCAGTGCATATTTATTGAATGTTGACTAATGAATGTCATAATTAACTTTGCTTAGGTGCATCAGGAAATGTTTCAGAGATGAGGAAATGGCTGGTTGGGGCTTAAAAAATTAATAGAAGTTTTCAGGAAATTGGAGTGAGAGTTAGGGTGATGAGAGGAAGGGCATGTTGGAAAGACTTTTTGTAAAGGCACAAAGATAGAAAAAAGCATAGGACATTAGGCAGCTCACTCCCCAGCTGCCGGGGGTGGGGGGGTGGGGGGGGTCGTGAATTTGAGGAATTGTTGAGAGATGAGACTAGAGGATGAAGAAGACGCAGATCATGGAGGGCCTTTATAGGTCATATTCATCTTGGCATTAGACATCAGTCATGTTAAGGAGGGAATTTTAACGTTTATTAAACTTTTGTTGTGTCTTAAGGTTTTTTCTTAAAATATATCATTTAGTATTCATAACACTCTTCTTTTTGTCACCTGAGTTTCATCTGAGCTGAGTGATGGCTGGTATCTTATTTATCCTGATATAGTCGGTGTTTACAATTATATCCTAAGGAGGATCATCATTCTTTGAAATCAGATTTTGTGTATTATGTTTCTCTCTATACCAAAGAGAATTTAGGTAATTTTTGGTAATATAGTTTTATCTGTGCCTCCAGTTTTAATGTGATCTTGTCGATGCCTCTTTAAAAATGCTTCCAGATAAGCACAGCATACTAGATGCATGCTGATCCTTCCTTTCAGAGTAGAACAGAGTTTTTACTACCTGTGTTCCTTGCCCTCTGCTTTTTTTTTTTTTTTTTTTTTTGAGACAGAGTCTCACTCTGTTGCCCCGGCTAGAGTGCCATGGCGTCAGCCTAGCTCACAGCAACTTCAAACTCCTGGGCTCAGGTGATCCTCCTGCCTCAGCCTCCCGGGTAGCTGGGACTACAGACACGTGCCACCATGCCCGGCTAATTTTTTCTATATATTTTTAGCTGTCCAATTAATTTCTTTCTATTTTTGGTAGAGACGAGGTCTCGCTCTTGCTCAAGCTGGTCTCAAACTCCTGAGTTCAAACAATCTGCCCGCCTTGGCCTCCCAGAGGGCTAGGATTACAGGCGTGAGCCACCGTGCCCAGCCCCCTCTGCTTTTTTAATGAAATTGATAGTGACATTAATATTTTTTGGGTTAGCCATTTCATGCTGTTGAAGTTACTAAACCTTACCAAGCTTTTTAAAAAAATATTTTTGTGTAGAGATGGGAGTCTTGCTATGCTTCTCAGGCTGATCTCGAGCTCCTAGCCTCAAGTGATCCTCCTGCCTTGGCCTCCAAAAGTGCTGGGATTACAGGTGTGAGCCACGCACCCAGGCCAAAGCTTATCAAGCTTTTTATGTGAACTACTTTTAAAATATTTTGTACTTATTTAGTGGATCTTGTGGAGCAGTTAAGGGATTTTAATCTTTATTCCTACTAAACTTTGTTAGTTTTAGCTCCTAATTCTAACTTATTTTTCTATTTCTATGTTTTATTTAGTTTTATTTATTTATTTATTTTGAGACAGAGTGTTGCTCTGTTGCCCTGGATAGAGTGAGTGCCGTGACGTCAGCCTAGCTCACAGCAACCTCAGACTCCTGGGCTCAAGCAATCCTTCTGCCTCAGCCTCCCAAGTAGCTGGGACTACAGGAGTGAGCCACCATGCCTGGCTGATTTTTTCTACATATATTTTTAGTTGTCCAGCTAATTTCTTTCTATTTTTAGTAGAGACAGGGTCTCGCTCTTGTTCAGGCTGATCTCGAACTCCTAACTTTGAGTGATCCACCTGCCTGGGCCTCCCTGAGTGCTAGGATTACAGGCGTGAGCCCCGGTGCCCGGCCTATTT